>JAYRCO010000219.1:0-37901 GCA_037042815.1 Ceratobasidium papillatum | reverse complement strand
CAGTACGCATGCTGCACGCTGTGACGGAGCTGGGGTAGAGAGCGACAGCGGGTGGCTGTACACGCTCAGCGCTGCAGCATTGAAGGCTGCTTGTTCAGCATTTGCGTACCGGGTACGCATACCAGCCAGTACAATGGGACTGACAAGGACCATACGCACGTGCGAGCGTATCATGTGACCACAGAAACACCTGCAGAGTGGAGTGCGTACCTGGTACGCACAATCCAATACAGGTATGAGCAGACCCAGTGATGTCCTTACTAGCGGCTAACCCTCGGCACCATAAAACAGCCAGGTATTCACATTTGAGTCAGCAGAACATCAGCTCTTGTTTCTCAGGGATAATCACATTGCATTCAGAAGCCGATTGAAGCGAAAACATGCCAAGCACATCCCCCACAATTTCATAATTTAGGCTCAGTGTTTCTATTGTTATTATTGATGAGCATTTATGCTGAGATAAACTAAAAAAATAATCTCGGAATCACAAGCTGAGAGATAGTATATTCTCTCTTGTGTGACTCTGTTATGTTGAGAATTAAACAGTATATGCGAATTGTCACTCAGTAAATCAAGCTTCTTAGTGCTTAGGAAGTAATGTATAAAATGTTCGGAATGATATTCGCTAGCTACAGGCTCGGGCTTATATGCATGTATGCATGGTAGATAGACAAATAGGGGTGACGAAGAAGCAAGAGTCACATCAGTAAAGAAGCACGAGTCACATCAAAGAGGATAGACTATTCACATCAGCATGTGAACAGAAGATTACCTTTTCGGTGCATCTCAACATGTTATCTGCCCCACCCACCATTGTATCTCCCGGTGCAGCAGATATTTCTATAAGCCTGTACTGTCTGTTCTATAGAGATCAAGTCCTTGTATTTTGTCAATAACTATACCATGGCACAAGAGTACTCTCGTGAGACTCAGATGTAACTAATCAATGTCTCCAACATCAATCAAATTGGTGGCGCAGATATGCACGGCATGTAGCTTTCATTCGATCCTCAAATCTTGACGGTGTGACTGTCTTAAGCAAAATCATTTAGGTGACTAGTATACGTGGATGAAACATATTACACCAGACCCCTGAAGCTGCAAGACCTGTAGACCCGCGGTCGACGTTCTATGGGGACAAAGACCTATGGTACCGCTGCGGAAGATTGTCCTGGAAAAATGTAGGCACACTGTTAGAAACCGGCGGTTTCTCTGCGTTTTACGTTTGATGTGTTCCAAGATTGTGGCGGTACCAACATTGTAACATGTTTTTCACAATTTCTGCTTCCGAAGAATATCTTGCGCCGAGCAAATGATTCAATTTGTGTTGAGCGGCATATATTGTTGAAGATTAGCTGGTCTCGTTCAAGTGTCCTTTGAACGCTGGGACATCGAGTACCATGTGAATACGCTCTGTGCCGCTGGTATCAAAGTCCAAAAGACCAAAGTCATCAATCTCTGGCTGTGGCCTCGTGAATGCAGCAGAACTCTCATCGATCATTCTTGCCGATTGTAACCTTGCTTCTGCAAGGTCGCTCCGGGGGGTGAATAAGACGCGAAATCGTGCAACCACTAAATCACGTGACTGGTGTAATAAGGTGTAGTGCACTTACTGTACTTTCAGGCACGACATTGCCAAAAGATTCGCCGGGTCGCTCAACTGACTAGGTTGATTCTGAATAGAGAAACTGTCCATTACACTTATTGTCGGCTGATGTATGTCGGTCACTCCTACGAATCACGCTATAGGGAATCGCGGCGTTTCGCTCAGATAAGCGTAACAATCATGTTCGGAAAATGACCCGATGATGATGAGCGCTATAAGCGTTACATATAATCGTAATTCATCACGGGTACTCGAGACTGCGCCTTCGTGATCGGTTTTGACAATAGGTAACGCTCGAGAGCGTACCGCCCACTCTCGAGCACTTTTGAACTTCACATTTGGCAAAGGCTCACGGGCTTTGCTAGGTAACCCATACCCGCGTAATAAGTCCAGCTAACCGAAGTACTGTGCGTTTCGCTGACTATATGCGCTGCATTCCGTAGCCTGCTCGCTCGCTGCGTGTGCGCGAGTTTTCCGCTACACTAAAGACATTTTAGTTTGTGTATATATACCATAAGCTGCGGGTTTTACTTATTCGAAAGCGATCCCTCGAATGAAGAGCAGCCGTGCGTGGGACTCCTTGGTAACAAAGACATCTCTTATTGGAAGATTCAAGAGCTAATATGTAATTCTATTTGGTGCTTGCGGCACAAATCAACGCTTTTTTTTTTTCTAATCAGGTAGTATTTGGCGTCGGTTCATGGCCCTACCCCATGTTGAAGATCGGATTTATTCCCATCATCCGACGCAACTGACAAGCCGTGCATATACGCGTCCCATGCTCATTCTCACGCATTTATGTATATAAGCTGTCGTTTTGTATCATCCAATATGATCAGTTTACATCGGTTGTTTCATTTCCTTTCGCTTCTACTGCACTCATGCTAAGTTAATAGCTATTAAAGACTTTGGTTTTCAACACCCCAGGGTGCGACGGTAGGACGGTACACAAGAGAAGGTTTGCGGCGTACGGATAAAAGCGAGTGAAGAAATTTGTAATGAAGGGAGGCGGGGCTGTACACGACGGTCTATTATGAAATATAACAAAGTTCTGTGGAGAGGTAAAAACGCTGTGAGGCTAGGACTAAAATACGAGGGCAGAGAGAGAAGAAACAAGTGGTCTATCTGATAGTGCCTTTGATAACCTCAAGGGATTCAAAGGAGGGAGTCAGAGCCTCCGAAGGATAAGATAAGTAGTGGAAGGAGAGCAGACAAAGGTTGACGGGTTCAAGGCCAGCATAGCGCTTGGCAGTGTAGTGCGGGCAGAGGAGGAGAAAATATCGACGCTTATGTACCAATGTGCAGATATGACCAAGGGATTTTGACCTTTGCAGATTAAAGTTAGTTCCCCTCTTACCCGTTAGCTGAATCGTACTCTTTGAACGGTTGTGGAGCTGACATTCGAGAATCTTGTTTGTGTGCTACTCTACTCCCTTGGCGCGGTATCGTTCTTTGTTTGTTTTATTATTTCCAATCTTTTGTCAACATTTGCTCCCTCTCCTTTCCTTTTTATATATCTTGCTTCCGTCTAAGCGACCCTCGGCTTTGCCAATACCAGTGATTATTTGGATATATGCCTCAATACTGCTTGAACTTACACCTTGTATCTTTATATGTGGACTAAAGAAACATTTGAAAGGATTTTCTGGTGTGAGTTTGCGCCCTCAGACAACATTTGAGATTATCTTGTGCGACTTTTGAATACAAATCTTAGCGGAAGCAAGGTCAAGGGGCCCGGGCCACGGGCCGCTTCAAGTTAACAGAAAAGGGGTCATCCTGTCACAATAGAAGCATGCCACTGCATGGTCAAAGAAGACGCTTCGCTTAGGGTTGTCCAGGAAGCCATATTAAGGACCCCGAATACCACTGTGGATATCTATAATAGAACTTCGCAAGCTCCCCTAAGCCTCAATCTGACTGCTCCTCTCGTATTGTACATCATGGCCGCTTCCACCACATCTTCCAATGCTGCTCGCACGCAGGTGCTAGGATCAACACATCTTTTGCCAGCTATCTTCCGCCAACTACCCTGTCGCCGTCATCTGGTTTCGTTGCTATTGGTGAACAATTGGTGGTTTGGACATGCCGTGCCGTTGATCTGGCGGTGTGTTCCTAGCCTATCTATCCTCTTCAGAGTGATGACGAAGGATCCCTCTCCTAGCTTTCAGAACGGGAAGGTGAGAGAGCTTTTATCTTTTGAGTAATATGAAAGGATTCTTTACTATAATTTAGGCTGCCTTGCGGGAGTGGCTGTCTCCTCTGCATTCTGACGTGGATAGGCTACGTGTCTACAGTCCAAGCGTCCGCGTGCTCTTCGTTGAGGAGCAGGAGGCTCAGAGCTATACAATTTGGGAAAATCTGGCGCTGCTCTTGAACGAATGCCCTCTGGTGAAGAATCTAGAAGAATTACATTTTCCGCTCCCTTTCACACCTCTGTTGCTCAGTATGGCCACCGATATCATATTCCTGCTCCTTCACAAAAATGAATCTTGCACAGCTATTCGCATTGACAGCCCACTCAGGATAGTCGATCCTGTAGCCGACAACCTCTCGTTCTTCATTACGGCTGTGGCAAAGCGTAGGCCTGAACTTCGCTCGCTGCACATTGCAAGACCCCCTCTTCACGTCCCGAGCTCGCCTCCGCTCCCCCTTGAATACATAGACCCCTTGTCCTCGTTGCTGCAGCTAAACCCGTCGCTCCGCAGTATCAGCCTCAATCTCTCCACGTTGAGCCCCCTCACATTCTGGACCGCATCTCAGCTGTGTCACCTGGAGGAGCTAATCCTCCAGTGTGATTTTCACGAGAATGGTACGATGGAGGAGCTCGTGCATAACCCGGAAGGTTTTCCGCGTCTTCGCTCGCTTACGTTGAAAGGAGACTGGGACACGCTGCAGCTTGCTCATTTCCCACGGCTATGGACTCTTCTGCACCGGCTAGAGGACCTCAGTCTTGATCTGAACGGAAACAGAGGAGTCAAAGCCATGAGCAGGTTTCTTGAGGTAGTGCGGACGGGTGCTCCCCATCTGCGGATTTTTAGTTTATCTAGCTCCGGCTATCTAGAGTTCACTATGGATGACATCTACCCGGTCCTGACTATCCACCTTCAGGAGATCCGGTTTGGACCCGATCTGGCGCTGCAGGGTGTGGGGTGGGACCAGCTACTTGCGCGTAGCGATGTTTGGCCGAGTAGTTTAGTCAAGCTACGCTCAGAGTGCGGCAGCCTCGACTCCAAGGTTCTTCGAGTGCTAGCGAGATTTGAAGTATTGGAGGATGTTGAGATGCACTTCGCGGTTGCTTCGGACTTGGCTAGTGTCCAGCTTCCCCCACAATCCTTGATTAACATACGAGCGGTGGGATTTCTATGCAAGTGGAATTTGCGTCATACGGATGTGGGAAGGGTCGCTCAGTACGTTCACACGCTTTGCTGAGAGATTCTACAAAGCGTTGCACTTATATTACCGCCAGATACTGCAGCAGGTGCTTCAAAGGCTTTCTGGCTTTTGCGCCGCCCAACGATGATTATGAAAGGCGCAAGGAGCGGCCTGAGGTTACCGACTTCAGCGAGCCGTATCGACAATTCGAGCGAGAGTACCAGGAGGGGTCTGAGATACTACCTCCTACGGCGGAAGCTATGTTTGGCGAGGATGGGCAGGAGGAGGAGAACATACAGCTTTTTGCTGAGCTTGTGCGTCACTTGGCCGGCCTGCGTGCATTGTTTTAGGGAAGGAGATTCTAGCAGCTGCTTCGATCGTGGGGAAGGGTGGACTGGTAGGTGTTTCTTCTGAGATCGGTTGCCATTGTGTTCTGTGTTTTTGTTTTTGCTTGATTTCTCTTACGTGAATAGCATCATCCTCCATATTGCGTCAGAAGAAGAATACCTCAGCCGCGGCCGGTTTTGGGATTTAAAAGGTTTGGGCAAGACTTTGGCAGCGGGCCGATCGGTTGTAACCGGCTATGGCAGTGTCCCCGTTGCGACAACCAGGCTACAACCGATTGCGGCATTCGTTGTCTAAGGCAAGTATTTTAATACGTTAAATGTAGTACTCCTTAATCAGAGACCCCGTTATAACCCTGTGAGGATTGCATGTATACATGCAGAGCCATACTCGGCTAGAGCAGCAATATCTATACTGTGGTACGTCTCGAAACACATACTCATGTGCCGCTCATGTCAATTGATGGCACCGGCGCCGGCGCCCGCGGCAAGAACGCGGATATACCGCCGGAATCCCGCAGTTCCGACGCATTCCTGCGGATTGCATTATTCCCGCAATGTACGTCCACCGCATGAGCTTGTAATAAGTACCATTAAATGCATAGAAATTCCAGCTCTCTAACCATATATAACATGTCCCGCAAATCAAGTTATTAAGGCCAATGCGACCAATAGCACACTGAGAGAAAGTATCTCAGAGGGGGGTCATTTTTCAGAACCCACCACATCTATTCCCCTCAGGTGCTATTACATGCGCGTAAGTCACAGCTACACAGTGATGTCTTTGGTTTGGCCAGAAAAATCTGGCTGCAGAGATCACAAGCATTCTTTACTCCAGAAAAATTCCCCTGAATGCGCAGCCCCCTCTACAGACTCAATCTGCACGTTTCAGCTCAGGTGAGTAGTTCCAATCGTCTCCTACATGCGGATGACCTCTGTGAGATACATTGTCTTTATTTTAAGTACCCTGCACTATGCTGGGTGCATGGTGTATGTATAACCATTCCCTTGCAGCCTCGGGTCTGTACACTTTGACCTCTAAGTATTTCATGTGCATAGTTTATTACAGCCAACAAGACTAGTGTAGAATTGGCTTCTGAACACTCCTATGCATTCAAATAAACCAGGGGGTGTGTGTGGAGCGAACTATGCAGCATTTAGGGGGATTTTGCGACTCAGGGGGAGTAAATACCTAGGTTGACCCCTTAAAAGCGCTCAGTTCGCCCTCAGATTTTGCATAAAGCGCGAGGAATGTGCACCGCACCAATGCCGCGCAAGGGAGCGACATTTGCACGGAGCGATTCACTAGTGCTTGTGGCGCTTTCAGGGGTTCAGCTCCTGTAAATCCCTAATAGCATCGCGCAAAATAGTGCTATCGCTCAGTGTATATGCTCGTTCGATGCGGCTCGTCAGCGCGCATCTAATCGTACTTTCTGCACTGCAAAATGTCAAGTTTTAAAGTTGACCTTAGGGAGTGTTCTTCACTGAATATCCTGCCACACAGTTTGCTGGCGATGTACTTGAAGGAAATTTGTATTGCAAAAGTGTTTTACATGGTCGGAGAGCTGGAATTATGCTCTATTTAATGGTATATGCGATGTGCACTTGTGGTGAGTCTTGTGACACCCGAAATTATCCTTCGCAGCTTTTCGCCACGCTTCCTCCCCCTGTCGACGGCGCGGGATGCGCCGGTCTATCGGCGCTTATTAGCGAGAATCCGGCGGATTCTGGGTGGGAATCCGAGCCAAACTTCTTATTCCGGCGCCCGCATGCCAGAATATGCCGGATTTTGAACCGGCGGAACGCCAAAAAAACGGCATCCGTCTTTTTTATATTCCAGCAGACTGTAGGCTTACATGGAGCTGTAACGCGCCTCAGCTCAACATTCGACCTCGAAAATCTCTGTTTTATCTCGGCTTTGCACTCACAAGCCATTTCGATCGTAACCGCGACGAAGTAGTTCAATGGGTTTGGGCTTCTACTAGATATGTTTGGAATACGTGTGCTATACAATCAGTAATAAACGAGTTTTGTAAACATATCAAACTAGTTTGCGATCAACAAGAGTAAGTAGGAAGAAAGGTATTCTATTATAATGCGATTTAGATGCTACAGCCGGCAGCAACCAGTCGTCGCGGTTACACCCAAAGACGAAGCAGGTGCACCTATTCTTTTGCTATCGGTGCTATATCATTTATTTACATCATGTATCCCATGTAGGACCTCACAGCGAAAATCTTTAGTTCGTAGCTTCCAAGCACCGCCACATCAATGATCGGCACCAACGTCAGCACGTGATCGTCACGTCAAGTAATATTGCTTCGATCGGAGAGTCCGCGCCCCAACGTCCAACTACCTCCCATGTCTTCCGCTTCCCTTCAAAACTCGTACCTACTCGTTGCATGTGCAGGGTGCAACGTAGAAATCGGATCGCGCGCACCGCAAGAGAGTCACCGACGTATAAGGTTAATGTTTTGCGGTACGTAATACGTTTTTCGTTCGTCTCGCTATACCGACCAAGATCTAGGGCACACCGTATGTACCGAGTGTGCCAACACTTTCGATGTACGATGCTCGGGCTGCGCGTCGACTCATATCGTTCATACCCCGCACGAAGTGTTTCTCACCGCGGTGACAGGATCGCCTTCGATCCCCGTCCAGAGAGCCGCGGACGCGTTAAACACGGCTCGGTGAGTACCCAGACTTCTTAAGACTCTTCGGATCTAATACCGCTTCAGGAGAAAAGAGCGCGTGGCTCGTAGGACTGCCAAGGCGGCGCTCGATGATCACAACCGCGAAAAGCAGAGGTTCCTTGATGCTCTCGCTCGCGTCGAAGCCGCTTACGTCCAAATCCGCGCTCACGAGGATCACCCTTTGAACAGCTTCGTAGCGGAGTAGGTATGTCGTTCTTCTACCAGTCTGAACGATACCGATACTTAGTCGAGGAGATATAGGCGGCGGTCGGGCCCCAGCGGCCGCGATTTAACAGACTTTTAGTTTTCCTGTTTCGATGTACTAGTGATAGAATTCAGTGTTTGGCCTGTCAGTTTAGCCGTGTTCGCGTTTCTAAACCACTATAGCCTCTTTTTCTGTATAGCGGCTCCTCGCAAACAACCGTTTTCGATAGATATCGTACATTGGCAACTTTATGGCACAACTGTTGTAGTAGTATACGATGGGCAATAAAGAATCGGCGCCGCTCTGGAGTCTTCGCCTCAAACCTTCTCATCTTTGATGAGTTGCTGAACACCTTGTCATGCATACCCTAGATTGTGACTTGTGTGAGTATGCGTCGTCCATCCAGCATCGTATTTAGTTTTCTCTTGTACGTCGGCGGCTACTTATCCCTGTACGATATTTCCGACAACCGCTAATACTGTAACCGTACCGGCCATAAGCATCAACCCATGGTACGATCGGCACCGAATAATCACGTGGTCGCGTCACGGAGCATAAACGTCATTGTCGCTTCGCGTTTTCTCCTACCAACCACCACCACCACCGCTTGTACGAAACAACATGCCAGGATTCTCCAGCAAGCCCCTATTCTTTACTGGCCATTTCGAATGCCCGGTTTGCGTTCAGCAATTTGGGTTTGATCGAGCTCGCGCGTGGCTTTGCGGTACGTCTTTCTTGTGCCACACCCAGCAGTGTCTGACCCGACACACGAATGCCAGGTCACGTTATATGTCAAACCTGCACGGAGCGGCAGAACGACGAAGAGTTCTACTTGCACCAGATCTCCGATCTGGTCTGCCGTTATGTGCCTTGCCCGCTCTGCGACAAGGACAGTCCAGAAGCGGCACAGGTGCCGATATGCCCTAGGCCGATTGATAATGGCGGACGGACTGTCCAAACGATCCGCTCAGAGGAGGACGCGGTCAAGTACTATATCGTCTATATCCTTATCATCGCATACTGACGCATCTGTACGCTCAAGGGAGTCCACCGCCTTATTGTACGAACGTAGCCGCTCGGATAAAAAGATGGCCCAGAAGTACTCCCACCTTGCGGATGAGTGGGAAGCCGTGTTGGCTCGGTTGTCTGGGGAGTCCCCGCCGGTGGTCTCTACTGAAACCGACGTTGTGTCGCATGCGGGGCCTTCGGAGTGACAGACTAATGTACATCTTGCTGATCTCGCATCCTGTACTTGTCAGTTAGTGCGCTCATGTTCCCTATAGCATTTCTGTAGACTCAATGTGTTGTGTGCTGTGCGCCCTTAATGTACTTTGCTTGCTCCGGACTTATAGCTTTCATGCCCGAAAGCGCATCAGGCAGATATATTGAGTCTAAGGTTCGATATCGCAGGATCCGCCAACACGCCTGGCATGAGATAGAATTTGCAAAAAGGGTCCTTTGGATGACGGTGTTTCATTGTGATACACGGGTAGCATCTATAACTGTTTCTGAGCACAGTGTCCGAGGTCTTCTCCTTCTGATCCGCTCCGATCTGGAACGCATTAGCGGCGATCACCTTGTTGCACCACAAGCGCCACATCCAGGAGATGACGGGTCCAAGGGTTTGGCTTGGAAATACGTCTCCGGCCTCATGCTCAAGCAGAGATTGTTGACGCCACTTGTCTTACTGCTATTCATGTTCTCCCCTATCTCATTCCCGGAGTTGAATTCTTATATGGGTCTCGGCACTGACCTGTCTGACTAGTATGACCTGGGTGGCTCATTTGTGTAATGAAGATCTTTATCTCGTTAGTTACCTCTGCAGAAGAAGAAAATTATCAAAGCCGTGATGAAAACTCAATCAACCGTGATTCCGCTCAGACTGCACTGAAGGGGACGTCAATGACATTACGGAGAAGTGGGCTAAATATATGCTATGGAGCCTTAGACTAGTGTGACGTCAGCCATCCCTATGATTCATAGCGATCCATATTGAAGTACCTAATGGTATGAAGGGGATTGCGTGATAGATTATACTGAAACAGACCCGCGAGCAATACCAAAAACATGTACTTTCTAGCTCCACAGTGCGTCATCCCTCTGCACTTTCATTTTCACACTCGCTTATTTATACTATGTATTCTATTATCATCATATTCTATTTTTACACCCTTTGCTTGTTCAAGAATCATTGACTCGATCAGCGCCTCTCTAGTCTGACGAAATTTGATTATTCAAATAATCCGCGCTATCAGTTTACCCGGTTTGATGGTCAACCAATCCTCCGAGGTAAGCGCACCGCTTGCCAGTAACACCGCACGACCTTTTAGCCGTCCTAATTCAACTGTTCAGCGGTCCTGATTAGCGTTGCGGCGAGACGAGACGAGACGAGACGATACAGGGTGTTGGTCCGGTATCGGCGGCTCTCGAATGTTGGTCATCGAGACGACCCCTGTCTCGAAGTACTTTGTCCGCCGATTAGGGATATGACTAAGTTCTGTATGTAACTAAAACGGGATAAAAAGGAAACAGCTGAATACCTCGTACACCATATTCTGGGGCCAGAGAACCTACAGTTTCAAGCCAAACCACCAGATAATATGCTCCATCCTCATTCTAAAGTGTTCTGCTCATTCTGCGCACTGTTCAAGGCGGGGGTTGTGGGTACCCACCGTGAGCACAGCTTTGTATGACACACGTGACCGGCCTTCCTCCCTGAATCGCCGGGTCTCGTCGGCTCAAGTCGAGACGGTTTGCAATTATCATCAGCGAAACGTCGAGATCGATACAACGTCTCTATCGAACATCTCCGTCTCGCCGCAACGCTAGTCCTGATTCGATTGTTTCCCTGACATTTACCAGGGTGCTGGCTCGACTTGGTGCTGCTACTCCGGCATGTTCACCTTCGCGGGGCTACCTGCATGACGGAGAGGTTCAATTCCATGATCCAAGGCTTTAAAATTGTTCGGAGATGTCAGGGTCAGGACAAATGATCTAGCCACATGCTCCAAGATGATGAAGCTAGCAATGCCTTGTGCCATTACCAAACTCCTGGTTTACTATTTGTACCGACTCATGGCCTATACTCTTTCAGGCTAGCGTACCAAATAACTCTAAACCATATGATCCTAGCCTAAGGTCTCTCAGAAGATGAACGTTATCCGGAACTTCCGCACTAGCGTAAACTGCCGGCTGCAACCATTGTTAGCCTCCAGTCCTTTCCCATCTCCACCTCATTCACCCGTCTTGTCTGGCACAATCACAAGCACTGGGATATTTTGCTTGCATTCAGTCCGCTTGAGCCTTAACTCGCCATTTCATAGTCTGTCACAAAAGCTAGTATGAACTTTACAGTAAGTCTACGCTAAGTACATACAGATCCGGTGGTCACTGAGTGTCCTCTATTAAGCCAGCTATAGAAACCAGTACTCGAAATACTTCAATAAGCAGTCGTCCACAGGTTGAGCTACCACCCAACTTACATGAACCAGTCCCCGCTGTATCCGGTGAGGGCCACACAAAACGCAAACATGCCCGACGCGGGAAAAACAAACGCCACCAAACAACCAGGGTGTTGGGCGCGGATGGGCCAGTAACTTCACAATCTGCTCTCACTTGGACGTCAGAGACGGCTACATGCATCGATTGGCGCATCGGTGGAACGCATATGATTCTCGGGCCAGGTGCTGATGTTGTGCAACTGTTTACCGAGACCGAGTCCCCTTGGATTTTTATCTCGAAGCTGCCTCCCGATATCCAGACGAGCGAGGTTCAAGGCCTGGTCACGCCATTCGGAGCGGTGAAGCGAATTAGGATATACAAGCCAACATTACAAACTCAGGGGCAGAGTACAGCGCGAGTACTGTTCGAGCGACCGAATGATGCCCAGGTTGCTGCTTTGGCCTTGAAAGGATGCGCTCTTCGGCAGACATACATCACCGCCCGCATTGACCTTGACGGAGATCGAGGAGGTCAACCACTGGACTCGAGAGTAGCTCCAAATCTCCGGAATTGGTCTGACGGAATCATTGATTTTGAACCTGTCGCAAGAATCCAGAACCGAGTGGTCACCGTGAAATGGAGGGCTCCCGATGCGACCGTGTATGCAACCTACCCGACTGCCTATTCGGCGCGCCGCCGGTCGAAGGATCTTAACGGCCGAACGTTTGGTGATCGACGAATTCAGATAGAGACCCTATTCTCGAACAGAGACGACTTGGCCAAAGTCAAACGAGAAAACGCTGGATTCCCAATTCGCATTCATGGGCTCGGTGCGGATTTTGATCAACCCCGTTTACGTCGCTTTCTAGGAACTAACGACATAGTCGACTCGCCCAACTATGTGGTCGAGCCGGTATTGGCTGGGCTTCGCCAGGACTTAGAAGATGTGGGGCCACTCGAGTCGTTCAAACTCCAGCGCCGCTTTCCGGGAAACGTGATGTGTACCGCTCTTGCTGAGTATGCCTCACCCAATGCTGCGGCTGCAGCTGTCAAGGTTCTGGATGGTACTATCATGACCCTCGCCGCGGGAGCTCAACTCCAGCTTTCTCAGGTGCTTAAAATCGAGTACTCCATCCCAGTGAAGCTGACTCGGGCGACTCAACGCTGGATCAACCGGGTTCACTCTTGGGCAATGGATGATGTTACCTTGAACTGTCTCCAGCAGGACGATCGAACCAAGCCAGGCCACACTTATATTGCAATCTGGGGCAAGTGTATAAAAGAGCTCGCAGGTGCAAAGGCACAACTAGATTGTGCATTTGCTGGCGAGTTGCTTCGGGATCAATCGGGCAAGACGCTGTGGGGAGAATACTTCACGAGTGGCAAATGGGCTGGGTTTGCAGCCCTTGTGGCTGAGGAGCTCCCAGTCTGCTTTCGTGTAGACTCACGGTGCGAGCAGGTGTTTCTCTGTGGGGACGACTGGGCACGACGCGATGCGGCCCAGCTGGTTCTATCCGAGCTGGCCAGTTGGAATGCCTGCAAACACACGTTGAACATCGCTCCCTGCCTCATGCGACATATGAATGTCGCTGTACTTGACGTTCTGCGAGGCATTACCGGCATCACAGCCCTTCGACTTGACGTAACCCAGCGCTCCCTCAGCTTCTATGGCGATGGCGAGACTGTACGACTGGCTCAGCAGGTGATAGACGATTTACCTGTCAAAGACCACACCGATTTTCCTCAAGATATTGACTGCGCTGTTTGTCTGTGCCCACCAGTTGACGCAGTGATGCTAAGCTGCGGTCATCAATACTGTTGTAACTGCTTCTCCTTGTACGCATCTTCTGTTGCCGAGACCCGCTCATTGCCAATGCGGTGTCTTCAGAGCGCATGCCATCGCTCTGTAGCTCTCGATTCAATCACCGCGAACATCTCCGCTGTTCAGCAGCATGCCCTATTTGAATCTGCATTCAGTCACTATGTTGCTGCTCGGCCAGACTGCTTTCGGTACTGCCCCACCCCCAACTGCCAGAATGTTTATCGAGTCGGGCAACCAGACTCTTCCGTCCAGTGTGGGCTCTGTCTAAAGCTTATATGCACCCACTGTCATGTCGAGCATCACGAAGGGATCCTGTGTGTGGATCATTTACGACTACGTTCACAGTCAATCCTTTCCAAAGCATTCGAAGAATGGAAGGCTGAGCACGACGTCAAGGCTTGCCCAAGCTGCGGCGCAGACATTGAAAAGGTCGGCGGGTGCAATCACCTAATGTGCCCTGGTTGTCGCTCCCATATCTGCTGGGCCTGCCTGCAGGTATTCAGTGCGGGACAGGATGTGTATAGCCACATGCGAAGCTCTCATGGTGGTATCGGAGTCTAAATCCTTACCTATGTCTGATAGTATCAATGTAACAAGCTGCTCTGTATTTGCGTTTGGCTGTCTTGATACAAACCCAATGTACACATTGTTTTACGTTACCACTAGATGGTATTGAGACTGGCTTGAGACGGATAGCGTAACACTCATTCATCGCACATAGACAGCTTATGAACTGGCCAGTATTTTATATAGCATGAACATTTGGCTCTCGTCGACGTCAAGTTAATGCGTTGATACATGGAGCAAAAGATGTCTCAAAAGTATTAGTACCAGATACCTACGCATTCTGCGGCCGATAAATACTGTGACTTGAATATCGCTGCCGTAGAGGCCGGCTGCACGTTTTTTAAGATTGAGCGGTTGATGAGATGATGGCCATCCCTGGTTGGTCGTTCATCACTGTCTACTGCCAAATATGAAGCATCACCAGTTTCTTGGCCGGCTCACGCGGTTCCGTACATAAATTGGTCTCAGACAAATCCTATTCAAATGCCAGTCAACGTTTATGGAGGTAAAGAAAACAGTTCTTGCCCATCGTCTAATCATCACAAAATCTCACTGTGGGGCGATGAAATGCTGGGTCTCGGTATCGCTGGGAGACCCCATCAGATACATCAGTGGAGCCGGCAAGGGAGCCAGTGAGTGTTGGATGGTGTATACCTTATGCAAGTCAGCAGATAGTCATAAACAACATATGTGATACCGATTAGCATAATTAGCCACGAGTATTCAGGACTGTGCCGTCGTAGTTGATGTTAAGAATCAATTGAAAAAAAAATTCAACACTTAAAGTATAAAGCTTCTTAGGCTTAGGGAAGTAAGATAAAGGGGCATATATTGAGTAAAAGATAAGAGAGAAGTGGGGGCTAGCTTTCATACAGACTGGGTACGAAATAGCCAGGCATATATACATGTATGCACCAGAGAAAACCAAATATGGGAGGTGCAGGAATTGATGATATCAGACAGGAGGAAAAGATCATCAAAAGGGAAACGCGCATATTATTAGCATGTGAAAACAAATAACATCAAAAGCTGAGCGCGAGGTTACCATATTAGGCGATCTCAACAGTTGATTCTGCTGGTATGCAGCGCTTTCAATCCTACAATCTGTTCTCAATAGATTCGATCACCTGCCATTTCATCGAGAAGCAGTCTAAAAGACTTACTTGATCTTCTCAGAAATATTAGAGCCGTTAAGCTAGGGTCTATTTGGCGATTGCAAAATGTCTCTAGCACCTGTCAAAAAAGGCTTCACAAGGCTCCACAGCCTTGTTTTCCTATGACATAAATGGCTCTAGCGGGAGCCGAAAATGACTCATGCTGGAGCCAAATTGGCTCCAACTTAACGTGTCTATTGACTACTCTGTTGAAGAGATTGATTGATCTCATCCAAACAGCGGGCGCTGCCGCTGATTGATACCCTGTCCAATGCGGCTCTTATGATGGCGCTTATTTATACAGCATGGTTTGCATGCATCCTCTTCGCTATATGATGTCCTGCTTCCATTTTTTTTCTTACTACCATAGCTACTTGGACGTGACATATTATAGATAGTCCTGTACTGTTGTATTTACTTTGTATCCTTCTTCTCAGCTACTGTTCTAGTACCAGCTGAATATCACTCTCTTATCTACACCTCATAGGATTTCTAAGCCTTAGAAGCTTTATTCAGTTGAGTGCTTATTCTCTTGATCAGATAGCTGGTAGCATAGTATGGGTTGTCTGCCCGGTTGAATGAGCACAAGCTTCACATACAAACTTTGTTTAATAAGCTACCCGCTTGTCTAGCCGATTCTACATATACACAAACCTCTCACATTCTCGCTCTAATATATCAATGTTGTTCAAGTTTATCATGCCTTTGAGCCTACAGCTGAGCTTCTCTGGGCTTGTGTTAGGCAAAAAAGGTATAACAAACCTCAGAGCAAAAGTACCAGGAATGTTGCTTTTGATACCACAAACCTACTTCCCTTACTTAGAGAAACAAGTAATAATACAGAGAAAAGGATGCCGGCACGTAGCGTGAATGGCATAACTGTTAGATTAATAATCATTGGGACAGTGTAAGTCCTGCTTTATTTCAGCTCAGGCATACTCAATGTTTGATTGGACACGCTGAAGCAAATAAGCACGTGACTTCGGCCCTGGACCCTTTGTTGAACCGATTACGTACAGCACGCTTTGTATTGTCACTGCTCCGCCCTTCTCCATCCACACTTTTCAAAATGCCTCTCTCACAAGAGCTCCTAAAGGCAATTTATAGCTCGTTTGTACCTGTCTCTGAGAGCGATGTGCTGCCCAACGAAAATCCCAAGCGCAGGACACGCCCCAATCAGTGTGGGTGATGCTTTGCTGGAACTCTACCGTGAGGTACTAACTCGTCCTCTCCTAGTACAACCTCGCTTACTGACGGAATTTATCCTGATTAAAGACGGCAAGCACATCGTGCCGAACTACCAGGACTGTACTCCAGAGTTTCTGGAGGGCGTAGAAGCTTATGGGTTTATGGCATCACCATGCCCCAACACAAAGTGGCCCCTGTGGACAGGCCTCTGGGAAATGTACAGCGCCCCCCTTCCTGGCCGAAATGGAGCTGTGTCTTTTCGGCTTGTTCATATCAAGACCATTACTGGCATTCACAAAGAAGTAGATGTGAACTATCTTAACGGGTGGGGATAACCACATTTTGATTATCTACTTCATTATTCATAAAATCTTAACTCTTGTTTCAATCTTTTAGGAATGCACCTGGTATGTGGCTCCACGGGACCCAGGGGTTCTACTATGGGCTTCTTTCCGCATGCCCTTCGTACGAGTCTGACTGGGGGCAGGCAGTCCAGACCTGGCCAGGTGATGATTATGGGCCAGGTGGCTCTCTTCCCTTCCAGAGGGTGAACTTGCCTGTTGGACCCCCTCGCTGGTGGCACAGGAATGATCTGCCGATAGGTATCATGGATGGCGTCAAGAGATACTGGACGAATGTGACGAAGGACTACGAGGCGTACCAAAAGCTACTTACGGGCGACACAAGCAGTGAGATCGAGGGAGCAGTAAAACCTGAACCCAAGCCCAAGTCGAAGACCGTCACGAGCCGGCCCCAAAACCGAGCGTTGAAGCACTCCCACAAGCGCTCAGAGAAGCGTCTCGGAATCTCTGACTTATATGGAGATACGAATCTCGATTCAACCGCTGGTTCCCCAACGGATAGGTCCTCTACTCGGGTAGTGGGTGGGTCGAGCAAAAAACGCCGACGTGGGCGGGTGGAGCTCGTGGGAGATCACGAATCATCGGACGCTGAGCCTGCAAAGGATGAACGACAGCCCATTGATGCCCAGTTGGATGCGACAACGCGAAACCTGGTCCAGAACTCTGGGAAGCACAGCTCGGAGGTGGCGTCTTCGTCCTCCATCGAGAAGCCTTGCGAGCGTCCTATAAAACGGGCCAAGATGTTATCCGTGGCTGAACTGGCTGGCGCGCCACCTCCGGAGCAAGAGACGAGAGAGCTGAGGTTGACATGGGAGGAACAGGTGGAAAGTAGGGGCAAGAACTCCGATCCTAGCACCTCTGCTTGTCACGTAGCCGGACTAACACCTCTTTCATCTTCTTTGCCGGCGAGCCGCGTCCCCATCCCTCCGGTCGCCGGGAAAGGCTCTTCACCTGCCCATCTATGGGGTACCCTCGATACACAGGAGGTATGTAAATACGCCACACTCTTAACGTATGATTAAGCTGCTAGTTTTTATCAATGTAGCAGGAAATCCCAGCGAGCCGAGTATTCAAGCCATCAATCGAGCATCGCGGTGTGCTTTTCGAAGGTACGTCGGGAGCCGAGGGTAAGCAATAGTTCATTCTTTGCATCTCGGGGTAAACGAAAATTTCTGTATGCATGTTTACTCCCACAGACCGGTCTCATCGGTATGCACAAGGCCGTGCTCAGTTGGAGGGATTACTCGAGGGCGTTAGGGGTATTTCTGTGGGTGAGTGAACCGGCCTGAGCTTACTTCTAGTCAGGAAATAACTTCTCTGCCACGCTTGCATAGGCCTGGCACCGGGACTGTACAGCCGCAGCGTTGATGATGTACGATTGGCTCGGCCAAGCAATATGGCAGCAGATACTTCAGGTCGTTCAAGTTCAGCGCCTCTAGCGCTGGCATATGTTGATCATACCACGCTACCTGGCAATCAGGGCCCCAGGTTCTCGCCGGCCTCGCAACATCAAAGGATATCGCCCGAAGACATCTCGTGTCTCAACCAAGTAGTTCCACGAACTCCTTCGTCGTCGTCGCGACCATCCGGGTTGATGTCTACGCGTATTGTATCTCCTTCGTTGGCCCCCTTCCCCGAGGTAGAGAACATGCCCAGTACGCATGTCAATCTTGCTCGCTATGACCGTACGATAGCTGACCGCAGCACGGTCCCGATGTCCGAAAGTCTGCTTGGGAGTCTTGACGAGTATGCTTACCGCAGTTCTGCGCGCTACCGTAACAGCTCTGCATAACATGTCTCGGACGTTTATCCCTATCCTTCTGTGCTTCTCTTATTCAAAAATGTTCTTCGATTGTCTGAGACTAGTGTTTGTTTTATAGCCATCATTTTATTTCCTAGGCCTGCGTGAGAGTAAGTCCGTAAATTCTTCTGCTTATTACAGAAGACTTTAGTGCCAGATGAGTGATATGGGGGGTTGAATAAGTACGGGGGCACCAAAAATGCCGGACTCAGCTATGAAATCTGGAAGGGCAATGACTGTGTCTTTCCATGTAGAAACCGATACTGAAATATGCTACACACTAAGCAGCGCAAGAGCGCAATGTGCATAAGATGATAAACTGATAATACATTGAATATGAGATTACACACCTTCTAGACACGTTAAGAACCGTTTTAGAGTATTATAAAACATAGAATTAGTACCGGCATGATTCTGTACGAGCGGTGCAATTGCGAGAGTGCTCGAAAATGTCCAATATATATATTTGTACTCTACATTTCTAATGGTAACACATATTCTCCTCAGATTAAAGCAAATAAGCCTCGTCACCTGACAGTTTAAATAAATGCTTGATCATAGTTTGGCAAACCGTAGATCGTCTGTGAATTGGTCGGAGCCCTCAGAGACGAAAGCCAATACTCTCTCTTCCGATCCTCTGAAGCCATCTCGGCTCTAGGTTATGCGTCACAGTTTCATATACGTACACAATTGCCATTTTTGTGAAACCATCCAGCGAGGCCAGAAAGCTTCGACCAGTGCTGCATAAGTATTCAGCGGCACACTTAAACTGCCCGTCCAGGCTTTTGCTGACTCTTGTATTATTTTGAGACAGAACAAGACTGTGCGAGACACAAGCTGACAAGGTCAAACGCTGGCAAAATTCTTGGTGCCTGCAAGAACGGGAATTGCTCATCCTGTAGACGGCGATAGAATAGTGGAGAAAGATATAAAATCGTGTGGAAAGTACTGCAACAATCGATTCCATAATTGAGTCGCCCGTAAATGCACAGTGTATGCGCAGCAGTGCATATATGAAGCGGGGCGACTTCTCTGAGGGGTATATAAGGAGGCCATTGCGACGCTCCTGGACTCACCAGTTCTTGCTCTCATACCCATACTCATTTATACACTCCTTTTTACTATCTATTTCTATACCTCCATGTACTGTGTCGGGCCTGGCGAGTACAGAGAGCCATTATGTCACAATTATCCTGGTTGGTATGTTCCCATGAATTGTATTACCATGTAGTCATTATGCAACTAGTAGAGCGCGCAAGATGAAGCGTAGGTATGTAGCAGACAGCGGATAACAGACACAGCTCAGATGTAATGGTCAGGCGAAATGCTCCTGTCATTGTGTCCTGTCATGGTAGGCGATCAGGTGGGAAAATCTTACGGTAGGCACATTTTATAGCAGGTAAAGCGTACGGCAGTGAAATGGACTCGTGCTAAGTGTGCTCGAAAGTGAAGTTAGTGCTTCAGAAATCGAATAAAGCGTTAGCAGGCCTAGGACAACAGGTTTCCGTAGATATAAGCCATATTGCTGTGCATATATGGGGGTATTAGTTATACATTCATGTGGTGGACTGCTTGTTAGGTAAGCTCCCAACAGTATCTGGCTATAGTGACAAGGCGAGCAGAGCAAAAATAGGAGGGAGAGGTTTGGCTTCTGCACCAGACCTCATTCCCAGCCATCTCTACGATCTGATGTTCAATTCGAGCGTCCCATGGCCTAGGAACAGACCATTTACTGAAAGATCCATATCGATTGATGTACCCGTGGCCGGGCTACGCACCTTGCTTGCTTACCGGATAGTAGTATTTCCTGAGACGAATACACTCTTGTTGCTTCGAGATGCCTTAGAATCAACCTTTTTCTTCATTTGTAACCTGTATGTATTCTTCAAAAAATTTGGACTTTGCCAGCACAACCATAAGACTGTCTCCTCCTAACAAACCAACGGGATAATCGAACTTAAACGCGACACATCGGAGACAGTATAACTCGCCTTCATACCGAGACATAAAACGATGAGAAAACATAAGCAGCAAAACCGATCTCTCTATTTTAGCGCTCGGGGACATACTACAAATCCAAACCCTTGGACCGCTCGTTTTTCTGATGTAACAGTTGTGGGAGGTAGGGGGGGGGGAGGAAACCTTGGCAAGCAAGGTGATTGATTCTGATAGTCATTCGAAAATCTACCTTTGCGTCCCTTCGTGAAGCACTATTCGCATTCAACCACTAGTGCGTTCGCTATCCCCACCTTGTGACCTCTTTTTCACCTATCAATCTATCTCTCAGCTCCGTCTGTATAGCCCAATCATCATTTTATTTTATTGTAAGTGTGTTTTTTCTTTACGAATATGGGCAGTTTATGCGCAGCAGCGCATATATGACTCCAAGTGGGAAAGCTCAGGGACATGTAAGCGGGTAGTTCCGACTCTCCCAAATCCAGCAGCTGATACGCTTACGTCCACACTCTCCTAGACACTCTTTTGTGCAGTCTGTTTCCTTATGGTCAATATATACGACATTAATTTCTATACATTAAGTGCGACTTGCTTAAAATTCACGTTATCTTTTAGTCGCAGGTAAAACACTCGCGACCACCAGCGCAAGGCAGGACAACTCTGTTCACACTCGTTTGGCTTTTTATTCCATCTACTACTTGCCTTGTGCGAAAATCTTTATTTGCCTTACACTGGAGACGTGACCACTCGGCGCGAGCAAAGCATACACATCAAAAAGGCAGGAGTATGCTTCTACGCGCTCACTTGATGCGCTTGGCTATCATATTTCAAGAAGAAGGAATGAGTAGAGGCCAAAATGTATAAGAAACAAGTAAAACGCTATGCTAATGCTATCATGATTTGGCCGGGTGGGAGAAGATCAGCGGGGCATGAAGGGCACAGGATACACGTTCGTACCCTTCATGTCTTTTGACTAGCATGAGTTTTAAACAAGTCGCGCTTAGTGTATAGAAACCAAAACTGTATATATCATCCGTAAGAAAAAAGAGCGGCCGATCGAGTAAAAGACAGAAGAAGACCGATGTGAATTAAATGCTGAAAGATAAACAACGTGATTGCGGGACTTGAAAAAGAAGAAAAAACAATAGGCAAAACGTATCTGAGATAAGCCGCGAGGACTACGTGAGTGGCGCATGTGGCAAAGTCGAGCTGTGGCAATAACCATCTAGGTAATCTATCGATGAGCATACATTATAACGATTGCATTTGGATGTCCGAAGTATGCGATAGGCAGAAATTGCGATACCTCAGTATACTTACCTGCCCATTCGTCTCCTGATAACTATGGTCTGACTGTTTTGTGATACACTACAGGAGATTGAGGTTTTTTGCTCGACCCAAATTTGGAAGAAACGATATATGGACAAAGGAAGGTAAGGCTTCACTCTGCGTTTTGCTCAAGAGAAAACGCCTAATTCACCATAGTGATACTAAGACCCAATATGGTAGACAATGTTGGCATGAGTGAATGCCTGGCTTAAATATAAGGTCGCGCAAACCACGTTTGTGTTACAGCTCAAGCTATTTAATCAACAAGCATGACCATAGGCGTCTAACAAAATATACACAAAGTAAAACAGACTAAGATTCTCCACATCATAGAAGCAGCGGTATAAACTCGCAGTCTGCGATCTACACTTTAGCCTGTCGCCTATATATACGGCGTCAAGGTACTCTCAGTCCGTCTTCATCGTTGAGTGCGATGTAAGTTACATGGGGACTAATACTCACCTCCGAAGGCCTGACCAGCCACCCTTGTCATTCCGGGAGGGCCTTTCGACTACGCTTCCATCCCCTCGTTGTCGCTGAGGCCGCCCTTTTCCCTCGTCCCTTGCTCGAAGCAGTACCTCCCTGTACGTCGTCGAGCTCATCATTCCAACCAAGTGTTTTTCGCAGCCCGGCATCAGGGTCAATCTCCCACTCTTGCAACTGCGTTAGGAGACACGTCGGTCGACCTGGAAGCTGTATGTCTCCTTTTAGTCCACGACGGCGCCACGTCGGATGCGGTGTGCTTGGCTGGATGGACAGATTCTGTGCCATCAAAGCTAGAGGATCATTGACGATCATCGCCTTGTACTGCTTCTCGATCGGTTTTTCGTACGGCCATGCGCGTGCCCATTTGGCCGGCCACCAATCGGGTCGTGTTCCTCCTTTCGGCCAATCGTCACACATCGGTGAGTTGAGGTGTCGCAGAGTAGACTCCCACTGATCTATATAGCTAGCAAAAGCAGTAGTAAGAGCATACTCGCCTAGCGGGGTCGTCAGCCAGACACACGCCGCGCTACATTAAGTATGATAAACAAAGCTAGCATAAGATATGTAAATTTATGCTCACCCGCCACGAAAACGCGCATCCTCTCTGACCTCGATCTTCGTGACCTCTTGGATTTCAACCCAAATCCAGTCGAAAGAGTCATCGTACCACCCACACATCGCCTTGAGCCTGTGACGGCCGCGCAGAGAAGCAGTCATGCCAACAAACGAAAGGCCGGCATATTTGTTTTGCGGGGTACGCTCGATGTCTACGCCTTCCTCACCCGGTTTGTCCGCTTGAGACTCATCAGCGCTCGGAGAATCCATGAGCATCTGGAGAGGAATCGGTACCGCCTTCCCGTTGATCCTCGCTTCCAAGCGCGATAGAGTCCTCAACCAAACTACAATGGGTACGAAAAAACTTAACGATCTATACACTAGATGGGCACACACACACATGATGGAAGAGTTACCTGTTTTTTCATCTTCCGGGTTCTTCTCTCCAACCATCGACTCATGTTCGGAGGCAGGTGCTGATCGAGTGTAGTTGGGAAGGTCCGAGGGTGTTTCACCTTCAGCAATGTCCATGTTGGTGGTTGTGAGAGGAGTCAATTGTTACGTGTTGTGGCGTAGTCACGTGATATAGGGCCTCAAACCCTTTGTTTGATTCGTATTTCTTCAACCATCGTGTCCCTGACCACGCCCTACCCCTTCCACCTGTCGCGCAATGCCTCTCTCAAAGAAACAGTTGGACATGATGTACGGCTCTTTTCAGCCCGTCCCGGAAACAACCTTGTTGAAGAACGAGAGGGGCGGCCCTAAATTGAGCAAAACCAACCGTGCGTGACTAGTCTCCCGCGCTGGAGTGTAAAGCACTAATCCGCGATTTGCAGTTCGGCCGCGTCTACTGACCGAGTTTTATGTTTTCAATGACACCGGGCGCGTGACACTCAAATACGAAGATTGTACTCCCGAATACTTGCAAGGCATCGAGGTTTACGGGTTCGCGGGCTCTCCGAACGAAGATGAGATGTGGAAGTTGTGGTCAGGGAACTGGGAGATATGGTCTGCGTTCTTAGACACGGACCCCGTCGTGGAATTCCAGCTCGTGCATATCAAACGCGTCGCTGGCGTTCACAAAGAGTTTTCTCCGCAATATCTCAATGGGTACGTCATTTGCGTTAGTCTTACCGCTTTTGGCAACCTCACAGCTATTTCACAACCGCTATGTAGAAACAAGCCAGGTCTTTGGTTGTACGGACAGGCCGGATTCGCTTACGGTATGCTGTCGGCGTGCAACCCGTATTTAGCGCACTGGCAGGACACGACTCTTAGCTGGAGCATACCCGGCGAGGGAGGTTCTCCCCACTTCGATAGGCTCGTGATCCAGAAGCTCGTATTTCCTGAATGGTGGCGACAACCGAATAAGCCCCCAGGGGATTTGACAGGTGTCAAGAAGCATTGGAACAGTCTGGTCAAGGACCATACGGCCTACCAACTGCGAGAGGAGACGAGGAAGCAACTGGAGGCGCCAGCCGATGAGCCGCCGACTGCGATACAATGGGACGCTTCGAGCGACGATGGATCTACCGGCAAGGGGAAGAGAAAGGCGTCGCCCGAAGCCACATCCAACGCCAAAGCCAAAGTCAAAGGCAAGGGCAAGACCACTCGGAAAGCCGCTCCCAAGTCCAAGTCCAAGTCCAAGCCCAGACGCCCGCGCGTGCACCGGGAGTTGAGGAATCCCTTCAAGCGGCCAGAGAAGCGAATAGGTATTGCCGACCAGTATCCCGCTCCAAGGCTTAGCTCCAGGATCGGCGAGTCTGAGGCCCAGTCATCGAGCCAGCCCCTGGCAGAAGAAAGCACAAGGCGCGAGGATGAGGATGAGGATGCGGATGAGGATGCGGATGCGGATGGGGATACGGATGAGGATGTGGGCGGGGCGTTTTCCGCAGGCTCGGACTTGGGCGGCGGGCTGGACCAAAGCGATCTGGAGCTACTCGAGATGTACGAGGGGACCGTCGATTTGACAAAGGAGCAGCAGCCGCTCACTGTCAGCGACGGTTCGAGCACACCTCAGTCTTCCGAGGAAGAGGAACGCGATGAACGTCCGGCGATCGCTGTCAGCGACGGTTCGGGCACACCTGACTCTTTCGAAGACGAGGAACGCGATGAAGGTGTGGCCGAAAGTCCTAGGAGGTCGGCGGTGCCTGAAGCAGCAAGGACGGACCCACAGGAGCGACTAGCAAGTCCGGAGAGACTGGCGGCAAAGAGGCGTGCACAAAAGGAGGGGGAACCTCGCTATTCCCCTGGTACCTCGACTCAGCAGGCAAACCAGCTGCCGATTCTCCCATCTCTCGGTATCGACTCCTCCATGGAGACTGCCAAGGATGACTTCCTGCCGACATCACCCACACCCGACGAGCCGGCATCGCAGAGTTTCGACTCGCCGGTCAAGTTTCCTTTCACCCAACGCAATTTTTGCACCGCGCCGTCGAGCGAGCAGACCACCTCGCCAACCCAAGTATCCGCGAGCTCCGATACCCCACAGGTCCGTCTTATGCTAACATCCTACCATTGGCGATGGTACTGAGAACGAGTATCCTTCGATTATAGGCTCCGGTAGTAGATTCGACTATGGAGGAGGATGTTCCATCATCTGACGCTCCGAAAAAACAAGAAGTGGTGCGCGAAGGCAAGTAGATCATTTAACCGGTGCGGTTTTTCAGCAGCGGCTGATCCGATGAAATTATTCGCGGCTGCAGGTGCGACGCCCACAGACCTAGACCGTAGCCATGTAAAGAACTTAACCGAGGGTGTCAGGAAGTTGTCCGTGGGTGCGTATCAGTTCACCGAGTGTACATTTTGGCTGCTGCTGAGTACTGAGAAATATGTATGGTACATAGAACGACACATCAGCAGCCCGAGGACCGTACGGATAGACCCGCTGATTCAGGCAGCTACCAATGAGCCGTTAGCCGGCAACTCTGCTGGCGACTTACCAGTTCAAGCAGAACCTGAAGTGACTCAAAGCATGTCGACGAACAACGAGTCTCGCGCGTCACTTCCTACCTTGTCGTCTGTCGAGCCTCCTCCGGTGACGATTGCCGAATCGCTAAGCCAAGAAGAAGAGACCGGCTCTTCTGCAGTCCATGATCCCCCTTCGGAGCCGTCTTCGAATCTCGAATGCGTCCAACCTCCTCCGCCTCCTCCTCCGCCTTCACCTACGTCCGCTCGTTCATCGCACTACCCTCCAACGACCGCCGAGGTACCACTTGTTCAGGCATTGCCCACTATGCCTCCAGACTCGAGTACCAGCGCGTGTCATGCGTTAGTCCCAGTGAGCGGGCCCTTGGCCGACGATGCGGACGACTATTCGACTCGCAGTTCCCGGTTCAAGCGTAGTAATTGATCTCAGTGCCTCTCAATTCTTTCTCAATCCCGTTTCTCTTTCTATGTCTACAACAGTTCTAGCGCCTCTTTTTGTCATAAAACGTACACAGCCAATAAACGTTACCTATTGTACAATTCGCTATTTTTGGTGTGTTCATGACGGCATAATATCGGCACTTTGGGCCGGTGACTGCATAGCCTTACAAGCGCTTATGAATTGCATAAACGGCATATTCGCTATCGGTCCGATGAGCGCACTACCATGGTTTCGTACGGAGAACATGTACTTGATAGTGGTCCTGCAAATAGCATCGTAAAAGCGACCGCTGCCCAGATCATATGAATTGACCCATAGGTGAAGTTATTAGGACTTATCGATCCTATAGTCGTTATGATGAGTTCTGATAGGTTTCATTATTCCTATAATCGCGCTTTAATATTCTAGGAAATATCTTCTTCGGGTATCACTTTTACTCATTTCCGACAAGACTTCTTAAACATGTGAATGAACTAAGGCGAGTCCTAAAGGTTGACTGCGAGCTATTATCTGTGGCTGATTTTGTCATATCGGTAAGGTGTCCATCACAGAAATGTATGATTAATATGTGCCTGATGTGGCCGCTACGAATGCGCTACGATTACTCATCAGAACGATATGCCCCTACGAAACACGGCTAACGATGTTTTAGCATATAGGGGTCGGCCCAAAGGGCCGATGATGTCAATTTGTCACAAATCAGGTCCATCTTTTTCGACGTATTTGTCAGCATTACCTGGCTAAAGTCATGTACGTAAAGTTGTATTCACCCTCAACACCTGGCCGCCGTTGTATCGTCAGAAAGTACCATGCAATCCGGATCGCAGAGTATGTGCTCATTCAGAGACAACCTTCCTTGACTTACAGGACGTCTCAGTCTCCTCGGTGGACAAGATGAGCGCGGGGAAAGAAAAAGATGCGGTAGGGAATCGCCGGTCTTTGTGTCTTACAGTTGATCCTAAAATCGCTTTATAGCATTGCTTTATCTGTGAAGATGGAGGAGACATGCTCGAGTGCACGATCTGTAATCGCTCGTTCTGTCACTCTATTCTAGGCGAAGAAGGAGACGATGTGGACGCGCTTGGTTGCGTTACAGTGCCAAGGCCATTTGCGAAGGATGAGTATCAGTCTTGGCCTTGTCCCGAGTGTCTTTCCAAAGTGCAAGCCCGCACCGCCCCTGTACGTGATCGGAGATTTTCTCTCGCCATGTATAGGTGCTGATATAGTTGCTAGTATATCATCAATCGCGGAGCAAGGAACACCATGCGTATATCCTCTCCAGGAGCTGTCGTGCTCATAGTTTTCCACATCCGCTCGCTAACGGAACTGGCCCAATCCGTGTACGAGCAGATAGTAGCCCTCCTGAGTGCGTTCGAGATGAACGTTGCGGCTGCTAGGTGCTTGCTACATCAAGGAGTTTCCAAAGGAACCGAGGCAGAGTTGCTAAAGCAGTAAGCAAAGTGAATATTCGCATTCTCGGTGACTCATTCATCCACAAGCCAGGCTGGGTCCGGGTGTAGAGTACCACCTGGCTATAGTAGCTGTAACAGAGAGCCATCCAGGCGGTGGATGGTGGTGGCACTCAAAGCACGGTAACCAAGACATCGCTTCGGTCTCGGAGACTCAGTTTCTAGAGGAGTGCCGTTTTCAAGTGTTGAATCTTGCGAAACGTGCTTCAACGTGTCGGTGGTTTTTTGCTGCGTGCGGAATGAATCTCCCGGGGCCTAGCACGATTGAGCTCATAAGGAAAGCCCTTCTACCGTAAGTCTTGATACGTATGTCCATCTTATTTCGACTGAATTAAAGCCTCATAGGACCAGCTTTCTTTCGATTGTGCTGCCTACAGCCACTAACATCATGCTTAGCGACTACGCACACGTACTTCCCGAGGTGTTCCTGAACCTATACTATTACGGAGCAGACCTGCGCTCTGCTTGTTACCGCGTTTGGGGAAAGTCTATTGACGCGCGATACCACACTGGTCTTTTGCTTGTCGATCGCAAAACAGCTCGGAATCAGTTTTCAATTACGAAAGTTGCACATTCCTCATCGAAACACCGGCCATATGGCGTATCCTTACCCGACGTGTCCTCTTTATGCGGTTGCCCCGAGTATGTCACTCAATGGAATTTCAAGACCGAGATTCCACATGGCTCAGAATTGATCTATATCTACATGTCATCCTGTCGTCACACTCAGCTACGTGTTGCAATCCATCCTAGCAGGCGTCGCATCGTCCGTAAGTTCGATGCAGAATTTATGGAGGAGGACTGGGTTACCGAAACCTGCTCATTCGAGTTTCAGGAAAGCCGCATGGTTCGTATGTTGACATTGGTGAGTTGTTCATCATTGCATCATTGTATTCAAACAGTCTAAATAGGTATATCTCTTTCAGGACGGGGCGACGGCAGGTAAAATGAACAAAAAGGAGCTGGGTAGGCCCTGGACGATTGCTGGGCGCAGTGCCGCAATTAAAGCTAATATTTCCCGAGAAACTACCGGACCTGGCGCGGGACTGTGAATTTCTTCTGCTTCAATTACTTCGTATTGGGAAGAGCCATGTACAGATGGATCCCTTGATACTGCATTTTGCTGTTGCGAAGTACACTCGCTATTTGTTCGTAAAGATTTTTCACATATGCCGATATCGATTTGAATAGCCAACCGTGGAGTCAAGACTGATGGCTCATATTTGTGCAAACCCCTCAACCCACAAGGTTCTGAGGGCTAACCAGACTCCTTCCCAGTTCGTTCTGGCACGTCAAATGATTGTCTCCCCAACGATAGGTACCTTTCTTTGGCGCTTAAGTCTTTTTGGCTCATCTGAGCTCCTCCCCATAACCTTTTTGTCATGTCCCATGGTCTGCGTGATCCATTCATTACAGCAAGACCCCCTAGGCGGTCTAAACATGAGAGTCGCAATTCAGGGGACCCGCAGCACCCTGGCAATGTCATACTCTTTCGAGCATGACGGTGGCAAGTATCTTCAATGAGCCCTGTCCGGCTATATGGAAGCTTGTTTGGAAATTTTCCAGATATATCATCAAGTCGGTTCAGAGTGATCCTATCGTGATCAGTAAACAAGATAACTGTTTAGGGGCTCTTACATTTCGTAATAGGGCCAAAAGCTCTCATCTTCTTGCGCCAGATTCTCATACTAGAATGAGTGTTGATTTGTTAAACAAAGACTGAATGATGAACGTGGGGCATTAGCCTTTGAGCATCGCGCAAAATATAAGGTTTCAGACACATAGGAAGGTGCTGCACAAGAAGATGGGTAGCTCATATTATATGTGATGTGCTATTCAGTGTGCTCACCTCTCTCAATGTATCAATGCTTAGCGCTGACTGCCATCTGCATAGCCGACAGCGATACGGGCTACAATTCCATGCAGACATTTTCTGTACTATATCAGTAAAATAGCTAAGGGAATAGTCAAGTGTCGCTCACATGCGCAGGCTTGAACAATGTTAATAGATGAGAGGCTTAAACAAACACATGATCAAGCGTAAGCATCTATATAGGTGACTTGGCCCTGTTTTCGAAATCGGGTTGGGACAGTCCCGAACTTGAACCTGTTCCCAAAAATGGGCCTACCGGTTGGCCTGAGGTGGTACAAGAGATAACGTGCGGATTGGTGAGGAGGGGGCGTGGCCACGATGAGAGTTTAGCCCGTGTAGCCCATGCCAGCAGCATACTTGTACAGGCACCTAGCGTTGATTATTGTTATTCTTCAGAGGATGGTATGAGCATCAAATCGCCTTCTGCCTAGCAAGTCTGCGATGTTGTACCAAACAATTGTTAGAAACTATCCAGGCATCAGGGATAAATAATTCTTATGAAACACGGTCCTGGACTTACCAACGAGCGGAAGTGGGGCGCGTCATACAGATACAACTCGAGAGCCACAGTCTTGGAACACGTATGTAGCTTGGAACTGGGAGCATGAGAGAAATAGACTCGGTTCTCCTCAGAGTCGTAGACAAAACTCACACACCACTCAATGAAAACGCGAGGGACAGTAGTTGAGTTTTGAGCTCTAGCATAGTGACAGGATGTGTAACGGAAAGGGTAGCGGAGGAGCTCAGGTGAGTGAAATAGGCCGAACTGCGAAAGGATGATGCCAGTCGTTCGAGCACGTTCGTGTTGACATGACTTTTAGACAGTCGCGTGACGTACGAGAAACAGACTGGAAAGAGCTTAAGGCCCAACGTTCCATTGCCAAACCATTGCCTACAATTAGCAGATTGAATTAAATAGCCAGAATACAAAAGGCGTATGGTGCAAAGTACAAGTTTGATGGCGTCCTAGCAATCTCCATATCGTTTACCCTCATGGCTCCTGGTGACGTACGTTTACATCGGATACGAAAATGCTACTGAAAAACTTACTAGTTCTCGTCATCCTGTAGCTGAGCTATGTTGCCAGCTTCTAGTGGAATCGTACCTTTCTGATCTACTGTGGGTGATTTGAAAATCTTTCTCGTTGCTAAGGGTTATCACAGTCACTCACCAGAGAATTCGTCGTCGTCGTCAGGCCAGATCCGCTGAGGTACTAAGTTGAATCGTCAGTTTGTTGAAAACCGTTTAAGCTTGTGTACATACGCTCCATTCTTGTCGCTTTGCCTCCAGTGCTCTTTCTTTTTCCTCTTGGTGCTTTTGTCTTGCCCCCGGCGGGAGTTTTGCCACCCCCAGCGGGAGTTTTGCCACCAGTTCGTGGGCGAGCCGCTGGTGCTGCTGCACGTGCGCCAGAGTTCGCAATGGGCCCGGCGAGGGCTGGCGCCATGATATCTATGGTGAGTTGGTGGGTGTGTGGTGGTGGAGTGGGGTGAAAGACCAACTTCGCCTCAGGGTCTTAGACCGTGGAATTGGCGACACGAGACAAACAAATCGTCGGACGCGTAATTTCAAATATCGGCGCTTCGCTTCTTTTTCCAATTCCTAGTCAGTTATGAGAGGAAACAAATCTTCTTCATGACGAACACTGAGAAGCAGAAATCGGCGGATTCGGTTCGGTAAAAACTCATATAAACATGCTGTACATCTCTGCGAGCCCGATCATTCGGGTGAGTCCTCTTGTGACCACACTACTCCGAGACCGGGTCAGGGAAGTAAGGTACCACAGCGATAAACGAGCCAAGATACTTTCGCAAAATCCCAACCATATGCTCAGCTGGTAGCGGCCAGGTTTGTTTGCAGACCAAACACGTGGCTCGTACCTGCACATCCCGAAGCGGCATGTTGTCCTTGGCATTCGTATGCCGGACGTCCCAAACCTTCCTACCGCCGCCTCGCCTCAGCTTCTGTTCACCTACCGGTCGGTCAGGGCAGCTACAGACAGAAAGTAGGTTCGGTAACGGTCTCCCTAACGGTCGGCTTTGCATCGGCGCATACAACCAAAGTTGAGGTTGAATGAGCGGTGCAAGAAAGAGCATATTTGTGTGGCTGAATGCCATACTATCAGCAGACCACAGGCGCATGATCTTCTCCGCCGCCTTTGGGCCAGTGTCAAACAGGCGTGTTGTCAGCTTGGCCGCTAGGTTGACGATGTATGCTGGCGCCAGCCTAGTATTCATGCATCCAAGTATCGAGTCGAATGCTCCCGTGCTGAAAAGCACACAAGCTAACAATTAGCGTTGTTCTTGATCAGCATGCAGTGAATTTTGCACCTGCCGATCCACTGCTGCAAACTCTGCACAAGTCCAGAGTGATGAAGCGGATGGCCACAGCACATGAGCAAGGCACGTCGAGTCGATGCTTGTTCTGCCACATGTTTCACGGTCTCGATGGTCTGCTCTAAAAACTAGGGATCCAATTTGTCAGAACTCTTGCTGACGGTCGTAGTAGCGTCGTACCTGCGCTGGTTTCAAAGCCTTTTGGTGAGCGAGTTGATAGCCTTGATCGTCGCTCAGGCCGTGCGTCAAATAGATCATAGTCAAGTGATAGGTCTTTGGTTCGAACGAGCTATATTTCGGGAATAATTAGCACCAGTTTCACCATCTGCAATACTACGCACAAGTTTTCGAATGGCCTTATCTCCTCCAATTGCTCTAGCTTGATGGGTTGTACAATGCACTGAAATCGATGACTTTCAGTAGACTGCAAGTACATATCCTACCCGAAAGCATTACCTTCCAGCCCTTATTCGAAGATCGCGCAGCAATCATGGTAGCCAAATGCAGTGTATGCGGCCAAAACTGCTCTACGTAGTAGATTGCGACAGCCAGCTTAGGCACGTCCAAACCCTCAGTTCCGGCCTCCGCGCGCGAGTACTGTTTGACGAAATGCTAAGAGGAATACAAGATTGAGTTCTGGTTAGCTCGGGTATACTGTCATCATTCATCACCAAACGTACAGGATACATCCCTTGGGAAGGTCTATCCCAACAATCGGGGCACAGAAAACCTTTTTGGGCTTCGTCCAAGCTTGGCCGTTTCCCGTTCAGAGAAAAGTAGTTCAAGACGAGACAAGCCTCTTCATTCCAGAATGGATCTTGTCCTTGTGGATCTGGCATGTCTATCGGAGTGATATGGCCGTCCTGCCCTAGCGCCTCGTCCGATTCATCGAAGTTGATGCGACGGAAACAATAGCTAGTATCGCATCCAATACATTTGGTGAGGTATTCTCCAATGCTGCATCCGCATCTGACGCAAGGATCGTCGTCCAGAATCTCCTCCCTTGCGCGCTGCTCCACAGCAACCTCATTGCTGATCATCTGAAGAAATGCGATGAAGTTAAAAACATTTGTAATAAACGACTCCCGAAGAACTTACGTCCGACCAGAAATCCATTTCGTTGTACACGGGCATGAGATCGTCTGATACCGATGCAACAGGCTGGGGAGATGCGTGTTAACAAAGGTGAATTGGCTATGGACACGAATTTACCTGCTTGATATCTTCGAGAATTCGTCCCATAAGGTCGACAGGATCGCCTCCGAGGTGGAAGTCGATGTGACTATACATGTTTCTACCTTTGAGCCGATCTATTCCTACATAAACGACTGCACCCGATTCCTTGTGTATGATGTCGGCCAAATCCTGAGTCAGTTCACGCAGGGACTGTGACTTGAAGGACGTTCCGAGGATCAGTAGCAACTGGCATCTTCTGGCGGCCCTTAGCATCCGAGTTCTGCCAGCTCCTGCAACCATGGAGTCTAGCAGATCATTATCAATCGCTGGACGTAACAGATATGTTCGTTCGCTGCCATATCGTTTCTTTTTCGACTCTTTGATGTCTAATTTAACCTGGATTAGTCCGATAATCTGAGACGCATGCCTGTGACATACATTTAGCATAACAGACATCACATCTCCGAACTTTGCCTTCCACGTCGGCCATACTCAAAAGCGTTGCATCAAGCGCGGTGGTTTGTAGTTCTGTAAGACCAGCGCACCGTCGGCCGTAACAGTTTAGAACTCTGTTATCGCCGCACAGCATGACCACCTTCTTGTCCAGTGACTGATCCTTCAAACCTTCCAACCCGTCGAAGCTTGTAGACATACCCAGAACCAACTTTCCCGTCCTGTTGATTGCAGACATGTGTGTAGAAAACTGCCCCACAGCGGCGGAGCGCGAAGAGACTCGACGCGTAGCCATAATCAGGTTGTAGCTGGCAACCACGAACGGGTTATGAGATTCTGCAGGCATGCTTTGTGTGGGCTTTAGGTCTTGCATCAGAGTTCGCAGCGGTACTCGTCTCACTCCTTGGTCTCCGTAGTCGACTTCCGTTGAATCACCGAGCGCCTAGCTCAGTCCTGTGAGATCAAGTATCAAGTAAGTGAGGCATGTATCATACCGGCAAGCCGTGCTCGTTTGAAGCAATATCTCCCCATAAAATCATCATCTTTTTTGTTCGCGCGATGCCATCCATAATCTGATTAAAGCGAAGGGGATGGCTCTCCGGTGTGATCATAGCCGGTACTCCGGTGCTGTTCTCAACAGTAGACATTTTGAAGAGTGGACACGAGTTTTCAGGAAGAGAGAGGAGCAGCGCCACAGAAAAAACTGGTAGGAATGGACGAACGACAGTGCACGTGATTAAGACACGCGTTTCAAACGTGTCATCGTCACGTGTTATTCTGGTCACCTTTACCCGAAATGTCTCCTTAAAATGTTCAAGTGAAGAATGGTGCGCGAAATAGACACATCAGCCTCGCTCCTATTGTGATATTGAGGCCTAGGTAGTACCTTTCTTGAGCGGAACTGAACAATTCGGATATTAGCTGCTTGACAACACGTATTCTATCAAAACCATGATAGTGAGTGCGTCCCAGCTAGTGTGATGAACACTATCATTCGAGGGCTGAAGCAACTTAGAAAGTGCTTGATAAAAGTGAGAAGACACACTGCATACATACTACCACCCAAGCACAAGAAGTGGGGCTCCGGGAAGACTTGCTGAGTGAATGAATTCGTCTGGCGAGAACTACCCGTCTTGTCGCTCCACATGTACAACAATCCTGTACCTAAAAGCTCGTGTCAGAAGTGTGAGCCAATAATGCATTCAATCGTGTTTGCGCGGTGTACGCATAGCATCGGTGGACTGTGACTGAGAGCGAGTTGCACAGTTACATGCAGACCATAAGACACGTTTCAACCACTAATATCAACAAATACTTTAGCATTATCTTGCGCATGAAACTGTTATCTACAAGTTGACGCAATTTTAATTTTTATGGTTTATGAGCCCCGGTGTGACCCTTTGCACCGATAGAACAAGTACATATCCCCTACCCGAGATCTGTCAAACTCAAATGCACACTCAAACCCAAACTTTGTACTCAACCTCCGTCACGATATTTGAGCTTCCCTCCCCAATTTCAACCTGTCGTCCGGTGAAGCCACATGCATGTGACTACTAAGATATAGCAAAATGCGTCATTGAGGGGAACGATAATCATCGTGCATGGTCCACACAGATACAGGATTTACCCACAGATCTTAGGCTGTATGGTTACTGTAATAAGCTGGTTGTCTCCGTGTGTAATGAAAGTTCCACTATCACCGAAGAACTTAAGCGCTAGACCAAGTCGGATCGAGGTATAGAAAGCGAATCGTACATATTAGACCGTATAGAAAACAGATGGTATAAAGAGCATGAGGGAGTGAATTGATAATGAGTCTGGGGGTATTGTGACGACCCCCTTGAGTACCCTTCTCTGAGTCATATATGCGCTGCAGCGCATATATTCGCTCCCGCACTTGACTCAATTACCGACTCAGTTCACCTCATATATTCTATGCTATCCTACACTATTCTTCACTATGCTACCGCTTTCTACGTGCAGGGTACTGTGAGATGGCTTAGGGCTCCGTAAGCAACGGTTTGCAAGTAACTTACTTGTGCTCGCTTACGGTTTGAAATCAGAAAACCAGTTAGTAAGCAACGCGTAGCCTTATTAAGTGCAGTACTGAATCGCTACTGGTCCGCATTGGTTGGAAACTTTGCATAACCCATCAATGGCTATCGTCCGGAGGTGCTAGCAATCTTGTTTGAAACCTCCACCGGCGTTTCAAACACCGGTGTTGTAGGTCTGTAAGTTACACAGTTCGATAAGAAACGTTTCTTATGGAGCCCTAGTATGGCTACATGCGATATCAGTATTATAAGTCCAACCTTTCCTGTTTTATTCCGTACTTTGGATTTTGATAGTCGGATTCAGACGTATTGATTCGGTATTCATTCAATATTGGATCACGGCATATCGTATTGTATTCTGGGCAATAGTCATAGCATCCGAGACCGAGCCATATAGGTCTAATCTACGAGCTACCTCATATCATTCCGTGTAGTAGCGGATGACTGCAACAAACGAGGGGGCGGGTCTTTTCATGCATGGTGCATTGTACGTAACAACCTTAAACGTATCATCACCTTAAACGTATCATCACCTGGCATACTCTAATAAGTCCAGATCGTCTCATCTTAGTTCACATCCGGCCTTGGTGTGAGCATTTGAAACGGCGTGGATTTGTACTGAAATTGTATCCTGTGACAATATCCAGTATGTACTCCTATTTGGCCCCCCTAGACCGAGGATATTGGCTGAAGAGTACTGAAGGCGCACCAGGGAAAGTAGATTGAATGCGTTTCTCAGTGCAGGAAATAACTGGATTTGACAGACTGATAAGAATTCCCGATTTCAAGATCAATAGAGCTCGAGATGTAAGAACTGCTGGAAGATCGGCCACTGGACCGTGTGCAAAGATAGTCGAGTGTCTCAGGGCTGACATCGGCTGTTTGTTAGCAAATCTTGGGTTATACAAAGAACGCATATAGGCCGCAAAACGAATCAACAATAATTTTAGGCACGTTAGACTGACTAGATTAAGGCAAAACTGTATCTGTATCAGAGCTTAAGGAGTTTTTACAAGCCGGCAAGCAACGAAGGTGCTTAGCTCGGCCACGGGCACATCAATTTGATATGTATCAGCATTTGGACACCCCGCCTCCAAGTGAAAAAACATCATCACGTGACTAGCGGTGTCACGTGACGTTCTGATGTTGACACCGGATACAATTGTCCAACATCACGTGATGTTGTTTTTTCTACAACTGACCACGACCACAACCATCCTCGACACCAATCCCCCCCCGCCCCCCTCTCCCCTCGACACTGCTTGATGCCTCAACGACCACTCAGCCCATGCAGGTGGCGCTTCCGGCAGCGAGCCTTGCAACGACCTATACCACGGACGGCTTCAAAAACTGGATGTGCGAAAGACGTTGAGCTGAGTCATTTGACGGGTAAGTTGGACATATTGTCCGGACCTTGGGCTCTGCCTGACATAAACTCCTATCAGAGTATGCCGTGCGTTGGACGTAGGGATGTGTTGGCGGTTGGACGTATCGTGCGCACGTCGGGCTCTGCCCGGTATAAGCTCCTCTCAGAGCAGGCCGTACGAGAGATGGGGGATCGAGTCGCGTGATCGTCGGGCTCTGCCCGGCATAAACTCCTATCAGAGTACGCCATGCGTCGGAAGCGGGGTGTGTTGGATGCTGAAGGTGTCGTGCGGACGTCGGGCTCTGCCCGGCATAAGCTCTCATCAGAGCATGCCGTACGGGAGATGGGGGATTGAGTCGTGTGGACGTCGGGCTCTGCCCGGCATAAACTCCTATCAGAGTACGCCATGCGTCGGAAGAGAGGTGTGTTGGCGGTGGGACGTATCGTGCGCACGTCGGGCTCTGCCCGGTATAAGCTCCTCTCAGAGCAGGCCGTACGAGAGATGGGGGATCGAGTCGCGTGATCGTCGGGCTCTGCCCGGCATAAACTCCTATCAGAGTACACCATGCGTCGGAAGCGGGGTGTGTTGGATGCTGAAGGTGTCGTGCGGACGTCGGGCTCTGCCCGGCATAAGCTCTCATCAGAGCATGCCGTACGGGAGATGGGGGATTGAGTCGTGTGGACGTCGGGCTCTGCCCGGCATAAACTCCTATCAGAGTACGCCATGCGTTGGAATAGAGGTGTGTTGGCGGTGGGACGTATCGTGCGCATGTCGGGCTCTGCCCGGTATAAGCTCCTCTCAGAGCAGGCCGTACGAGAGATGGGGGATCGAGTCGCGTGATCGTCGGGCTCTGCCCGGCATAAACTCCTATCAGAGTACGCCATGCGTTGAGAGAGGTGTGTTGGGTGTTGAAGGTGTCGTG
>JAYRCO010000218.1:15622-38019 GCA_037042815.1 Ceratobasidium papillatum | reverse complement strand
CCCAAAGGACTCGCATTCCAAGCTACACGAGGCTAGGGTCGTGTCTGTTCGTTCTTCTGAATAAACCCTCTCGACATTCGTTTTTAGTTGAACCGTCCCTCGTTTGTGATCTTCCGTTCCTTTTTATCTTTTCTTGATCTAGTTTTCTTGGTATCTTAGAATAGCTCGTACATATGATCTTTAGTACAGAGGGGTTTTTGCTTGCTTGTTTCGACCATCTTTCTCTTGATTCCTTCGTTTGGTCTGTTGGTGTTGTACCTGGTGTACGGTTTATAGTAATTTTGGATGCATATTTGGACAACTGAACAAGTAAACAAGAAAGCAATACCGGCGATCACTGGCCAACCTCGACCGAAATCGCAATACCCATTGCAGCGAGCTCTGCACAAAGATACCTGAACACAAAGGGAATGGCAACGACATCCATGTCCCCTCCCTTGGCGCTCCTCCCAAGTACATTGTTCCCCGGAAGTGCAACTCGTACCTCGTGAGGCGAAACCTTGGCCGGCGCCCGTCCGTTGAGCATGCCCGCACGTGTATGAGCGTCTTCTTCCTCAGCCTCTGCGCGACATACGCGACAGTATTCGCCCGACGGACCTGTAGGTTTTGGTGCGGCTCTACCCATGACCGTTTCGCCCAGCGTGAGGTCGTCGTAACCAAGCGTGATAAGGCTGCCACAGGTTCGACAAACCCAAGCGGTAGAGTAGTCGGAGCAGTTCATCAGGCGGTCTTGGAGCAAGAAAGATGTGCCGTGTGCAATGAGCGCGTCGCGCTCCATTTCTCCGAATCGAATTCCTCCTGCGCGTTTTCGTCCCTGTAGTTTGCATTTACTTAGATGCTCGCTTGAATGTATGCAGCTTAGTAGCTTACCTTGACTGGTTGGCGCGTTACGGGGTCTACAGGGCCAGTTGTTCGGACTTGGAATTTGTCGTCCACCATGTGCCGCAGTCGCTGATAATAGACAACACCGATATAGATGTCTGCTGCAAATTCTTGACCAGTAATCCCAGAGTACATCGGCTCGTTTCCGTAATAGTTATACCCAGCTGCGGAGAGCTGGTCGCCAAAGTACGAGATTGCGGTGTCTTCCTCGTTGAATCTGAAATACGAATATATGCGCTCAGCTTTGCAAATCACACCATGCCAAATAGGACGCTTACTTGAAGGGGGTTGCGTCTTGAGCGAGTCCGTGCATGGCTCCCGCTTTTCCAGCCATACTCTCAACAAACATACCAATAGTCATACGTGAAGGAAAGGCATGGGGGTTGATAATAACATCTGGTTGCATCCCGCTCTCCGTAAAAGGCATGTCAACCGCTGGCCATTTCTGCGAGCATACACCCTTTTGTCCGTGGCGAGAAGAGAACTTGTCGCCGATAACGGGGGAACGGGTGATTCGGAGAGTGATCTGGATCTTTTGGGCTTCGGTATCACCTAGATCGCTGCCTGAGGAGAATCGGGATTGTCAGAGGCATGAAGCTAGTCAATGAGATCTGCTAACCTAGTATTCGAACTTCTTCTACATAGGCTGCTTCGTCGCCCTTGTACTTGACCCAGCATGTTCGGCCAGTTGTATCGTCCATGTATGCTGCAATAACTCCACCCGGTTGAATTTTTACGTTCTTGAAGGGGAAGCCATCGTCATCGACAACGTCTTTCCGTTCGTCGGTGAACTTGACATCTCGTCCGAGTCCAAAGTGGAGGTTGGGAGCTGTACTCGACTTGGAAGCGCCTTTCATATCTTTCAGGTCAATAATCGTGGACTTGTAGATTGTTCCGTATCCGAAACCCCGTTCGTGAGCAGACTTGTTCAATATCATCGCGTCTTCCATGTCGTAGCCGGTATACGAAATGACGGCCACGACTGCATTAGTACCGTTCGGGAACGAGTCCATCCCGTATGAGTTGTGGAGTACAGGTCGGACAACAGGTGTCTGCCCACTCTGGAGCCTGTACAATTTGTTGTCCGTTCGGTGTCGTAGTGCTGTTGATGGTGTCCCCATAGTTTGTTTACCCATCTATAATTAAATCGTCAATTCAACTTCTTTCCAGAATAAGCTGGGATCCAATGCACACCTGACATTGGTAGATATTACGAGGGCTCTGAAATAGACCGATAAGTGCAAATCTAGACATAATTGCAATCATACGGACCTGGTTAAAATCGGAAAACGGAGTCAAGTTGGCCAGAATTGACATGAAGTTAGTTGGCTCAATCTCAACATGCGTCGACACGGAATCCTCGATCTCTTCTGGTCGAATCGCCACCTCCATGTAAACCTGCTCGAACGACCCAATTGAATCATCCCGACCGTTCGCAATGTACTTCACAGGACGCATCATGCGCGCCCGAGAAGCAAACAAGTACAACCCAGGATATTGGCCGCCGTTTGATGGTGGGACGTAGCCAATCTCCAAGTCCAGTGGGATCTTATTCGTTCCCTCGGTCTTACATACTCGTAGTGCCGTAGCCATTCGTTTCGAAAGTGCCGGAGATGCCCAACCAATGATTCGTCCATCAAGTTGTACACACATGTTGGTTTTTCCAGATATAGCAGGAGAGAACGGCTGTGTCATGCCGAGAGATGAGAGAAAGTTGGAGATGTTTCGTGTATCAAGCTCGCGCGTGACAATGCGACAAGAGCGAGACAAATGGTTCAGCAAACCACAAGGAGAACCGTCGGGCGTGTGCACAGGACACAAAAAGCCTAAAGTAGTATAAGTGAGATGATCGACATCGAAACCAAGCAAGACTTACCCCACGCTTCTGGAAGCAACTTTCGAACAGTTGTGGTTTTGAGTTCAGCGAAGAATGCACCTCGATGTATGCACCTAAAATGGCTGATGTAACGATACCAGTTGAGCTTTTCAGCTACGATCGTGAAACCGGAGGCTTGTTGAAGATCCAGACCAGTAGGTGATACTAGATTCCCAGTTGCCAGGAAGTTGGACATTCGTGCTCCTACGTCGAAGTTGGTGCGCTGGACCACTTTCATAATATACCTGCCTTGTAAACGAACACAATGAGAACACGTCAGGACCAAGAATAGAACAGGTACTTACTGTCCATAAAGTCCACTGCTGCTACTTTTCGACGCACGTCTTGAGCGATTTGAGCACGAACCTGGTTGAGCGCCTCGTCTAACCGCTCTTTGATAATCATGCCATATAAGAAACCAGGGAGCAAGACTTCTTGGTGTTGTGGGGAATCGGGATTGTCCGCGGCGCAGTCGCCAGAAACCAAGGCAAACAGCTTTCGTAGCATGAACCTAACACGCACGTTAGAATCACATGTCTGACGAAATGCTACAAAATGATACGCACAGCAGCATTCGGAATTTATCTCTGGGAGACTCGAGGTGCACGAGCACAATCTTCTCGATCATCCAATGGCCTAGCGTCATATTATCGATATCCTCTGGCTGGCCAAGCACAACACGAAACTTGTCTCCCAGGTATTCCAGACATTGGTCGCCAGTATACAAATTGAACACCTTGAAACTCCTCAACAGTAGCTCCATTCGATCCGTCAAGAACGTATTATCGTAATCCTTCATGATAACACCCTCAAAGATCTCGCGGTCCGAAGCGCTCACGAGAGCTTTGAGGATAAGCATAATAGGAATCATATATTCCTGCTTTCGCCAGCTAAATCGTAGCATGGCAGAACCGTTTGAGAGATAGTTAAGGTGATTGCTGACAGATGTTTGGTCGGTACGAACACAGCGAATAGAGACTCCATAAGGCGTAAACGAAGGTCCTCGGTTCATGAATGAGTTTCGAATGACCGAGATGACATGGTTTCGTCGTGGAAGAATGAGGTACCGGACAAGTCGTTCGTTTCCGTTGATCACAAAATATCCGCCGAATTCTTCTGGTTCTTCATGCTTGCGTACGAGTTGCGCAGAGGTGAATCCTTTTAAGTTGCAGCGATTGGACTAGCTCACTATGAATAACCGATGCTTGCTAACTAGAAATAAAGCACACTCACCCGAACCATGATAGGAAGCAACCCACAATCCCGAGATTCCTCATGTTCCGGTCCACCGTTGACTGACCATGCCAACTTGATCGTCATTTTCCCTCTGTAGGTCGTCAACCTCTCGCGAGCCTACGACAATATAAGTTGATGCTAATCCTGTTTGCCTCTGTCTCTCACCTCTGTCGGATACACCTGCCGCTCGACTACATTCCTATCTTTATCAGAGACCATAGGCCTCGCAACCGTAATGTCGGTTATTCGCACTAGTGCCAGAATGAAATAAGCTCAATGACATTTAGAACTAGCAAAAGTCACTCACTGGATAATCGGTTACCCCATGCAATCCCGCCATCACCAATTACACCAGCACCGTCAAACACAACTTTTGACCCAATGTCTTTAATGCCTAATGAAAGTAACCCCTTTGAATCTCCGTCCTCGAGCGTTAAACCAGAGTCGTTGAATAAAGCATTAAAAGACTCGATGTGCGGCGCAACGAGCTCCTGCAAGATAGGAACTTCGTTTCCATTTTTCGAGGGATACCGAAAGGCATCTTCGCGCCGTAATGTATCGTACCCAGAGGTAGAAGTAGAGCCCACACCAGGCATTTTGTAAAAGAGGTAAAGAGCGTAGAATGCTCACACAAAATTAATGTCACGTGAACGCCGATCACAGCTAACGTAATCACACCAACGTTTTTAGCCACACACGATCAACGAGTTGGCCGCGTTGCTCAACATGTGTTATATTTAACTAACAAGTACATTTGGATTTAAATAGCCTATTGCTATATCATCGTACTTGACCGAAAATTTCGGGCACTTTTGTTGTGCCGTAGGATGCATACTGAATTTAGTACTCACCTTACAAATTTTGGATTGTGCTCGGGAGCCGAGCAGCGGTACTTTCGACGCGCACATCTTGCGTTTGGGGGACATATCGAACGAGACGGTCTTGTCAATTTGCAGGTGCGACCAAAAGTTACAGCGGGATCATTGGAGGGACTTGACATGAACCAACACTGTTCTGTCGACTCGACGCGAACATTGATGAGAAATAGTTTGAAACGTAGGAGGCTTTGCTTTGAAGAAAATAGTCCAAAATGGGTGGCACGTCGTTCCGTAGATCGCCTATCTTACCAGCGCCTGCCGCTGTCCGGCGGAGGAGGAGGGGGAGCATCCTCACGACGCGAAGGGCTGGAACCAGCACCACGAGGCGGGGAGCGGCTATAGCTACGCCTGCGACGAGGGGGAGAAGGAGAGCGCCTAGGATTGCGGCGGTCTCGGTATTCTCGGTCCCTGTGATCACGGCGGCCGTGGTCCCGGTCGCGCCAGTCCCGGCTGTCGCGAGTATCACGCCCAAAATCGCGATCCCGACCGTAGCCGTCATAACGGTCGCCTCCACGCCGTTCCTCTGGCTCAGATCGCCTTGGGTTTCCGCTATAGGCAAAATTCAAAATAAAAACAAGATCAAGACAAAAGTAACCTACCTAAAGCCCATGTACTCTCCAGGAGTCTAGAGGAACTAATTTAGAACAAACGCAAAAGTTATGGTTATAAAACACTCACCGGTGCATGCGGTTTTTCTGTGGTCGAAAAATCAACGCGAATCTTGCGTCCATTCAGCTCCTATAAATCAATCGAGTCAATCAAAATGTCTCGGATAGTGAGAGGGTCATCAAACTTACCACACCATTCAGCTCTTGAACACACTGGGAGGCTACAAAGTTCGGCGTCAAAAACAGGTCACACGAAGCAGGAGCAGGTCATACCTTCGTCGACGGTGCTCATCCTCACGAACCCGAATCCACGCGAGCGATCGGTCTAACCCAAGTCAGTAAAGCAGTCGCCAAGATAAAGCGATAGAAAGTATTTAAAGTCACGAGATCAGACCCTGGATGGGTTCAAGGTCGCGCATCGTAGAAGAGCTCGTGAGAACTCGGTTGAGTGTATCAAGATTGTGCGAGTAATGCGCAGGTCGACTGGCGACACGCCGGAAGAGACAAGACTACCTACCCGCTGGTCATACACTATGGTCACTTTCTCGACACGACCAAAACGACCAAACTCTTCGTCTAGGTCACGTTCCTGCGTGCGGATACTCAATCCAAAGACACCAATTACAGAGGAAGGCTTGGCGCTCTGCAAGTGTTGAACAAACGTCAGCGTCTGCGTAATTTTTGAACAAGCGCCTGACGTACCGGTGCTCCACGAGGCCTCGGTGGGGGCGAACGCTTGCGTGGTGCAGGAGAGTATCGACGGGGACTGCGGTTACGGACTGGACTCCTGCTGCGGGATCGACCACGGGGGGCAACCGCTTCTCCATTGCGCGAGTCGGGGCGGGGAGGCGGATTGTATGGCGCGTCCGCATACGGGTCTGCACTGCGAGGGTCGTTGTCGAACTAGGCAAATGGCAATATCAGAACAGACAAACACCCGAGCGAGTGATATCGGGACACACCATCATTTTAAAAAGTTGACTTCTGTTGTTGTTGATGGAGGGAAGTTCGAACAGAGCGGCGCTAATTTCTGGTCGCCACTGGCGCATGTGCTAATCGACCGGCCCTGAAGCTGAGGTCAGCCTGCTGGATTGAAACTGCAGAGTACCCCTGAGTCCGAGCAATCCGGAAGCAATTATCCGACATCCACAAACACACCTTCAAGACCACCGACCAAAATGGTGAGCACGTTGGAAAATACGATAGAGCGAAATGCTGAAGCTGCGAACAGGGTATTGATCTCGACCGCCATCACGTCAAGAAGGGCAACAGGACTGCGCCCAAGAGCGAGGATCCTTACCTCTTGCTCTTGGTCAAGGTGTGTCAATTGTCAAGCTTTAACGGCATTGTGTTCACACCTAAATCTGCAGCTTTACCGCTTCCTTGCTCGCCGTACCGATGCCAAGTTCAACAAGGTATGCATTTCTATAAAGTGCGCATATTCAGCTGATTTAATACTTAAATAAATTCAGGTCATCCTCCGCCGCCTGTTCCTATCCAAGATCAACAAGCCTCCCATCTCCCTTTCCCGTCTCACGAAAGAGACCTCTTCCTACCCAGATGCGGCCGGCAAGGTTGTTGTAACCGTTGCAACTGTCACGGATGACAACAGGCTGTTGGAGCTTCCTAAGCTCACCGTCGCGGCCCTGCGATTCACTCGTGCAGCTCGGGAGCGTATCCTGAATGCGGGCGGAGAGGTCCTTACCCTGGACCAGCTCGCCCTTCGTGCGCCGACTGGTGCCAACACTATCCTGTTGCGCGGCAAGCGTAACACTCGCGAGGCTGTCAAGCACTTCGGAATGGGTAAGCACGAACGTACTCTGCCTCGCTCAAGTACTCATGTAACCTTCAGGTCCCCACAAAAACAAGAAGCCCTACACGATCTCGAAGGGCCGCAAAGTAAGCCAACTGCTATTAGCATTTTTCACATTCTCAACTGACATGGCTTTTAGTTCGAGCGGGCTCGTGGCCGCAGAAAGTCCAGGGGTTTCAAGGTCTAAATCGCATGTGTTTGCGCTATCTTTCGGCATCTGGCTCGACCAAGGCCACCTGTATTATCCTCATTTGGTCTCCTCCGTTGTGTATGCGATATGCCCCCAATTTTATGCATGGAACGTACGCTATGAGTTTTCAGCCGTTTTGAAGTTTAGCGCCAAGTCAATTGGGTTTGTTTGGGCGGTTGCCATTTCAAGCCATGACTGGGCGTTTGATCGAATCCGGGCTGTTTACTGCCACCACTGCCATGTCTTTTCGTGCTCGGCACACAACATCTGGGGATGAGGAACGAGAAAGGTTATATTCACCGCCAGACAGAAATGATGAGAATGACTATGATCCGCTTGCCCAATCTCAAATGTCACTTGCGAGATCTCATGCGTCTGGGCTGTCTCGTTCATTAACATTACCTCCGCCACGCGATCCTCACACTCGAAAGCCTATCCAAGTAGTATTTATAGTCCTCGGAGCATGTTTCCTCCTCCCATGGAATGGTATACAACTCAGTACCAGCCGTTTCGTAGCAAACTAACCTGAACGTAGGCTTAATCACCGCAATGCCATACTTCCTCTCTCGCCTCGCCAATTCCCCCGTACGAGCAGCATTCAGCTCTTACCTCTGTGTCTCATATCAAGTCGTAAACTTCCTGATGCTCATCTATGTGACCGCCACGGCCGCCACAGCTTCCAAGACATACCGCATCCGCGCCTCGTCTGCCGGCCTCACTGTGCTCTTCCTGATTCTAACCCTATCAACTATATCCAGTACGATAGACACGCCGTACTTTGCATTCATTATGGTCATGGGCGTACTTTTGGCTGTTGGAGCTAGTGTGCTCAACACTACTGTCGTCGCGCTGGCGGCACTCTTTGGTCCAGGCGCTATGCAAGCATGTTTTGCTGGCCAGGGAGCAGTTGGCGTTATCGTCAGCGCTGTGCAACTGCTTGGTGCTGTGTTTTCTTCAGCCAAGTCGGGGCCGGATGGAGACTCGCATAAAGCGCAGGCGGGACCGGCGGCTGTGTTCTTTGCCCTGTCGACTGCTTTTGTGTTGTTCGGCTTAATCTTCCATTCGGCGCTGCTGAAGACTCCGGAGTATACCGAAGTCGTGCAGAGGTGGGAAGCGGGCAAGGTGTTGCTTATCGAGGAGCCGGATCATCCAGACTACAGCGATGAGGATTCAGCACTGGAGAGAGATCATGAGGGGATTATGTCCCCGGTGGAAGATCTCGGCGTAGAGGTCCCTCAATCCAAGGGCCGAGTGAACATTTGGGAGGTTGCCAAGATCAACAAGTCGTACAACTTGGCTGTATGGTTTTGCTTTACTGTTACTCTTGTGAGTCCCATGTATCCGAATATCGTTCGCTCCTGACCCCTTTACCCAATAGGCTGTTTTCCCTCCAGTGACGGCCTACGTCGCCCCAGTGTCCCCTTCGCCCGATAGTATGCTCACCCCAACACTGTTCACTGTCCTCCACTTTTTCGTCTTCAACGTCGCAGACTATGCCGGGCGCGCCTCTTGTGCATACCCTGCTGTAAGGATTTGGGGCCGTCGTCAGCTTGCAACTTATTCGCTCGCCCGAATCACCTTCATTCCCATCTTGCTCATGTGCAACATCCGGACACCAGCAGGAGAGCTCATAGGCATAAGCCTAGGCGGAGACACACCGTTGATCAACTCGGACTTGGCGTTCTTTGTGCTCGTTGCGCTTCTCGGCTTGACCAACGGACACTGTTGTAGTTTGTGCATGATGGCTGCGTCTTCGACGGAGCACAACGGCCGGATACGAACCGAGCAGATTGATACGGCTGCGGCGGTTGCGCAGTTTAGTCTTACCGGTGGATTGATGACTGGGAGTATGGCGAGTTTTGCTGTTAGAAGGCTGGTGTGCGCGTGCAACCCGTTCTTAAGTTGAGTTTTATACATTTAGTTGTACATTTAATCTTGGTGCTTGATTGCTATCGAATAAAAACATATAATCATACGGATTGAGGCAAGATCTGGTTTGGTGCAGGTTCCAGAACCAGATTCCTGAGTGCCTCTTCTCTCTTTGCCGCCTTGCGTGCCTTTCTTGCCCTTTTCCTCTCGAGTTTTGCGACGGCACCACGTTGTACGGCTCTCTCCCGCTGGCGAGCCTTTTCGGTTTTGCGAACGTGCGCCTCGAATAGGAATGTGCCTTCCCGCGCAGCCTGTGTCTTGGTTAGGGCCAGTCCTACTGTGGTAGCAGAACCTATGCATTTTATTCATTAACTATTTCTTGAGGTCATTCTTTAAATCAGCAACTCACCACCTGTAGATCTCGCCGCTTTGGCAGCCTTCATAAACCTAACACGCAGTTTATCGCTCTCTTCCTTAGCCTCTTGCCATCGCTCCTGTTTCTTTGTACGAGAGTGTGGGTTTGAAAGTTCTCGAGCAAGGTACTGTTCCATCGGGACACTCGGATCAGTTTCTCCCCGTATGTAGGCATCTTGTATGGCCCGCGCTCGTGCTGCGAGTTCTTTCTGTTCCGGCGTGATTCGTTGTTCAGACTCGGGCGCTGGGATATGGAAGTAGGGTGGGTAGAGATCGTATTGGGAGAGGTCTGCGGGCTTCCACGTTATTTCTTTGGCCACGGTCGCAGGTGTGTCGTGGTAGAAATCTAGTAGTTCGGGTGAATACATGCAGTTGAATAGATATGTATGTGAGTGACGTACCTTTGCTGGGAAGGATACGCGGTGCCGCAGTTGGCCATGTAATTTTAATTCGATTTTTCCGCGGGGCAACCCCCTCGGGAATAGGTAACTTGGGACTGGTGCTTGCCGCGTACCGATTCCAGATCCATCTTCGCGCTGCGGCGAGATAGACTGGAGTAGATGTGGATAGTCGCGTAGCATATACACTAGTACATCGAGGTGAGTTGACATGAACTGATGGCGAAATAAACAAACGCACTCTACGGTCTTGGCTGACTCTCCGTCTTTTGCCGGAAGTTCATATTCCCCAGCAAAGAGCTGCAAGTTGGAGTAATGCACAGGTATATTTCTGCGAACATCGGCCGTAGTAACTCTCTGTCAAACCGTGTAGATGTAAGACCAGACCAACTCGATGAAAATGTAACAAACTTACGCTGATTCCTTTGATTCGTACTGTATTCCTGATCCTATCTATACTCAGCACCTCTCGTTTCTGACTGTCGGCATACGCGCCGCGGACGACTCGAACAAAGTCTCCAGGTACGATATTCCAGTATTTAACGCGATCGCTTGGCTTTGGGATGTTCGGTCGAGGGTTGAGGACACTAGGAACCCTGGTTCTATCGGCATACTTGGTCCCACTCGTTAAGTGCCCAAAGTTTTTCGTGAATGGAGAGACGGTCAAATAACGACTGTTGCTCATTTCGAGGTGATCCTGCAGAGTCGAACCATGTTACACTTCTGTTTCACGTAGTTTGATAGCATAGAATCAGACCTGTGCTCTAGAAAACTCCTTTTATGTTTTCCGATTTATATCGACCTCGTTCAGCGGAGAAGAGGCCAAGTCGAAGATCTGTCTTGAAAGTTGCAAGATAGATGGCAAGCGCTCAAGTGTGTGACTAATGCACGTGATGAGCCATCTTGTATGTAATCTAAACCCTTTCCGACGCGTCTACTTTTCGATTCACGTCTCTAACCTCATCTATCATGAATATCTTTGGCGAGGAAGTAAGTGGCTCTAACCAAGACATATACACCAGCTTATACGCGCGCAGGCAACTGAAGAACGCGCCGAGACCGCCCGTCTCTCGTCGTTTGTGGGTGCGATGGCAATTGGAGATGTCGTCAAATCCACCCTCGGGCCCAAAGGCATGAACAAAATTCTCCAATCAGGCTCCACTGGCGAGGTCAGCGTCACGAACGACGGAGCCACCATTCTCAAATCTATTCAACTCGACAACGCTGCGGCCAAAATCCTTGTTAATATTTCCAAGGTGCAGGACGATGAAGTCGGTGATGGAACTACGAGCGTGTGTGTACTCGCGTCCGAGCTACTGCGAGAAGCAGAGAAGCTCGTCATGGCCAAGATACATCCGCAGACGATTATTGAAGGGTATAGGATTGCTAGTGCAGCCGCGCTGAAAGCTCTTGAAGGGTCGGCAATAGATAATGGGTGAGTGACGAACTAATATATAGTGTAGGTTAACTAACACGGTTTGTACATTAGTGCTGACGCGGAAAAATTCCGCGCCGACTTGTTTAACATTGCGCGAACCACGTTGTCCTCGAAAGTCTTGTCCCAAGACAAGAATTACTTCGCAAACCTGGCCGTCGACGCCGTCCTCAGGTTAAAGGTATGTTTATGCTTTGCCGCTCTTGGTCATATATCTCATGTATGTTTGGTAGGGTTCGACAGACCTCGAACACATCCAAATAATCAAGAAGCTTGGTGGAAAACTCACGGACTCTTACTTGGATGAAGGTATGGTGGCTAGTCAAAGCCATAGGATATTAATTTAACCTCGCACTTAGGCTTCATTCTCAACAAATCGCTCGCTGTCAACAGTCCTAAACGTTTAGAGAATGCCAAGATCCTCATCGCCAACACTTGTGCGTTTCCTATTTACCTTTTAATTTTTCTATTTAATTTAACTTTGATTTCTTTTAGCGATGGACACCGACAAGATCAAAATCTTCGGTGCTCGGGTTAAAGTAGACGGGACGGGCAAACTCGCTGAACTTGAACGTGCTGAGCGTGATAAGATGAAAGCAAAGGTGCAGGCCATCGCTGCGCATGGTATCAACGTATTCGTCAACCGACAGCTCATCTACAACTACCCCGAATCCCTGTTAACTGAAGCCGGAATTATGGTTATCGAGCACGCCGATTTCGAGGGCGTCGAGCGATTAAGTTTGGTTACCGGTGGGGAAATCGCGAGCACTTTCGACCGACCTGAACTAGTCAAACTGGGGAAATGTGATGTGATTGAGGAGATCATGATTGGTGAGGACAAGGTACGTCCGAATTGTGCCTGACGTATCCTCGAGTCCTAACCCACGTACCCTTTGATTTGTAGCTGATCAAATTTTCTGGGGTTGCTGCTGGCGAGGCTTGCACAGTTGTCTTGCGCGGCTCTACATCGCAAATGGTCGACGAGGCTGAACGATCATTGCATGATGCTCTGAGTGTTCTCTCTCAAACAGTAAAAGAGACCCGAATTGTTCTTGGTGGCGGGTGCTCGGAAATGCTCATGAGCTGCGCGGTGGAGGAAGCAGCGAAGAAGGTAGAAGGCAAGAAAGCGATCGCCGTAGAATCTTTTGCTCGGGCATTGAGACAGGTGAGTCGGTGCCCACGTTATGTCACTTAGCAAAGCCTAAACCCTTGTGCCTAGATTCCTACCATCCTCGCTGACAACGCAGGATACGACTCGTCCGACCTCGTCGCACGGCTAAGGGCAGCTCATCACGCTGGGAAGGATGAATCTGGGCTGGGTACGTAAATCTGAACAGGATTTTGATACTCTTCATTAATTTATTTTTTCTGTAGACATGAACGCAGCGACGATTGGATCTATGCGAGAGCTGGGGATTACTGAGAGCTACAAGCTCAAGCGCCAAGTTGTAAACAGCGCGAGCGAGGCGACCGAAATGATTCTTCGGTAAGTGACCCATATCCTGCAGGTATGCAACATGTACTGACAACGCGTATCCCACAGAGTAGATACCATTCTGCGCGCGACACCCCGGAAACGAGAGGCGATGTAGGACCTGCTTCGTTGTGTAGTCAAAATATTACGTTGGAATTCATACATACTGATGTGCACCCTGTTCTTAATCCCGATTAAACTCGACCCTCCGGGACCTTCTCTTGGCCAACTGATCGTTATTTTGGACACCCTGGTCCCATGTTCATTTTTAGGTGGCCTAGCCAGAAAATGTGTTCCCGGTGTGCGTCCTCGGAGCGACTGTTGCGGCCCCGCGGAAAGATTGACTTCGCCATACAATTTAGAGCGGGTCCAGTTGATTTCCGAGTGGGGGGCAACTCCGACTGTATTGCCTCCGACCTCTGTCCGGCTATAAGATACAAACAAACAAATCAATGATCGTCAATGCTAACCTGCTGCGGGTCTGTCCCGCATTGGTTCCTGTCCCAGGTTCACCAGATTATTATCCAACACGAGCACATCCAGGGGTATTTCGTTTTAGGTGAATATAATTTCGTCGATTATGACCGAGGTTTGTCCATGCGACTGTATTGGGTGATCACCTGCGCTGGTAGACAGCTCCCCGTGGCGCTGGGAGTATCCATCACGAACCTAACGGATCCAATCCCGAGACTCTCTACTTCCACAACGAGCCTCGATTCGAGTGGGCAAATATGTCAGTAGCTATCCAAGTGATGAGTCAGTTTGAGATTAAACACGAAAATCCTCCACGGTTTCCCAATTGAGGCCTGATAAATTCAAATCAGACCGCTCACATGGATGTAACCATACTGTGCCCGGATACGCCCGTAATTGGTCGATCCAAAAGAGTGCTGCATGATGGTCACTGTGCAGTTTTAACCGATTTCCCTCGTGGCGTAGCCTGGAAGCAATATCGGTAGGCCACCGGAGTGTTTGATCGAGAGAAACTGGGTCGATCCGTCGGGCCTGATTCACTTTAGTTTACACTTAAAAATCATGTAGGTCTGAGCCTGAGCCTCCTCTTCATCGCTCGCTTTCATCCCCCCTCTTTTTGTTTTATCTGCTCTCCTCCCTTCGCCATTTATCAACGCGACTAACATGGAGCTACCTAACGAAGTCCTTCTATGGCTGGGGCACCCCATGGATAAACGAGCCACCATTCCACAAAACCCAATAGAAGCCCTAAAAGAGGCCTTAGCAGCTTTGACTATAGCCAAGTATTTGATGGGTAGGTCTGGTGTAGTTCAAGGTCAGCCTCAGGCTTTGCTCATGTATAACGTTAGTGGCCGTATTTACGTTCTTAATCTACGATATGGGTGAGTACTCTCAGCTGCACTCGCTACAGTAAAATCGCTAAAATTCATTCTTTTAGCTTTAACATACCGAAGAGAGGTAGGTGTTGGGTTTTATGCATTCAAACAGATACTAGAATCAACCTATACTCCAGGTTCAACTCATTTGGGGGTCACGTTGGACGTTTGTGCGAGTGCTGTTTACGCTCACTAGATACTTTATCCCTTGCGTTTTGATGTGAGTGCTTATGTCTTTCTGCTGTCCACAAGCTGACTGAAGGCCTCAAGTTTGAATATATGCTGTATGCCTTTCCTGTTCTTTGGCCCCGCTCCTTCTCACGAGTGCTTTCTTTAGTTTCTTTCCATCCTAGACTTACAGCAAAGGTATGTGGATATTACGTGCCTGACCAATCTTACGGGACTAATATCGTTCATCTAGGTGTAAGTTCACGCCCAGGTCAAATATCCGAGATACTCACGTACCTACCCCTTACGTAGGTGCAAAGTTGAGACAAGAGTGATGGCGGCAACAGGAATATTTTCCAACGCGGTAATGATGTGTAAGTACTAGACACTGCACACATGTGCTTCAGTCGAACCCAAATTACTTGTCAGGCATCTTGTTGCTCCGAGTATGGGCCATATGGGGACGAAAGTAAGCTGGCGTACATACTGCACTAAAAACGAGCTGTTTCTTACGCAACGCTCTACAGGCTTTGGATGCTTGGAGTACTTTTGGCAGTGTTTGCAAGTTCTCAATTGCCCCCAGCGATTTTGATTGGAGGAGAACTTTCAGTACGGCTATCCCTCCCCTTGCCATTTCATTCAATTGACCATCTTACATCTGTAGAAGCTTCAATTTATCGATAATCCCCGTACGTATACCTTTTGGTCGTTATGCGCTTAACTGACCAAAGTCATAGTTCCAGGTGTGTTGACTGGTTGTGTAGCGACGTCTCAGTCGGGTCTCAATACCAACTGGGTACACTTATTTGTATCAAGTTTGACATACGAGTGTAAGTTTGGCCGACAGAAAATTATGGTGTAAGGCTAACTCATAAATTTCAGCGACGTTATTTGCCCTTACGTTGTTACAAGCTTGGATCATCAACAAGCGGGGAGTTGGTACTCCTATTTTAACTCTCTTAACGCGCGACGGTGCCTGGTACTTTTTGGTAAGACATTCGTTCTAAAACTCGAAATCCTTCTGATGCATGGTTTGCGCGCATATAGGTGGTCATTGGTACGCTGGGCATATGTCCTTATATTTCAGCGCCGCTGATCTCTTATTGTAGGATCAGTTAGTCTGACAGCAATAGGAACCTCAATACCAAAGGTGAGCGCTCAGTATAGACAATGGCTAAAAGGCATTGCTGACGATCTGGTATGCGCAGACGCAGGTTGCTGCCCTTTTATCTCAGTAAGCTGGATTGAATTGCCTGGGCGATCAAGTTGGTGAATGTGACTCGGTAGATTTTTTATGGCGATGATGGCGTGTACTTGCTCTCGATTGTGAGTGGACTCCATCTTAATTTTCGCACATAGTACTCATGTAAGATCTCTAAAGACTCCTGCGCCTGCGCGGGTTCTATACACCTACAGACCAAAGCACCGATCGCGAGGGTCTGCAAAGCAATGACATATCCATGCTACCGTATTCCTCCAGGAGACACGGATCGCGTCCTCGACCAGTTGCACTGGAGAGTCATTCAGAGGTGGTCGTATACGTTACCACCACTACTCATAAAGCCTCAAAACTGGATGTTTAAGCTATCCCCATCCTTTCGTTTCCCTGCCCCTTTTCTTTTGTCTCTGTTCAAGGCGGTTCGGTTATCTATGGCGGATTGTTAGATAGTGTATCATGTAACCGTCCTATGCAACTTTTCTGTATCAGCCAGATGTTTCCATTATAAAAGCGCAAAAGTAGTTTTGTACCAATACATTCAGAATTTCTCCTTATAGTCCAAAACTGAAAGGAAACGTGATGTTAGAATTAAATGATAGGTAGATGTAACGACTGGGCTAAGGTGCGGCGAGTCTATTAAGGTATCTAAGTAAATTATATCCCACGATAAGGCTCATGCGTAGAATAATCCGAGCTCATGAATCAGGTCCCAGGACGCCATCGACTAGTTGAGATATCGAAGTTTCGGTGATCTTGAATTCATCAGTGAGGATACGAATGCCAGTAACCTCTGGAACGATAAGACGAAGTCCATCACTCATGTCGTCGATGTTCAAACTGATCCACCACCGATGATATAGATTTATGAGACATGTCCATCTAAACAAAAACACAACTCACGCAATTAGCTCTATGATGTTGGCGATTTCACCACTACCCGTGTCCTTTGCAGTCAAGCAGGCTACTGTAAATGTCTGCGAAATAGGTGCTGTTAGTCCTTAAAGTGGTTCAACACTGGTACCTCTGTTTCTCACTTTCAACAAGGTTGCGACTTTAGCTGCTAACTCCTCGTTCGTAAGCTTGTTACCAGTGGCATCAACCATGAGTGTATCAAGGTTTGGATCCAGAGTTTGAAGGTCTGTCGCAAGGGTGTTTGAAACATCATTGGCGGTCGAGATAATGTTATTGAGAGTGGTGGGATCTAGCGTGGAGATTTTGCCTGGACAACGATAGAGAAAAACGTAAATAGCTTGGTTGGCTACTATTGTAAAGAGACTTGCCAGTTTGCACTAAAACCTGATCTACCCTCGACTGAGCCTTTTCAATCAGGCTGACTACGGAGACTGAGGAACTGCGAGCTGATTTCAAGCCTAAGCTGAGGTTGACGGGTGCAGGCACTGGAGCAGCAAACACGCCAGCCCCTGACAAGAGGGACGCTGTAAGAAATAGAGTGGTGCTGAAGCGCATTTTCTTGGGGAGCTGTTGAAAAAGAAAGACAAAGAAGAAAGCTACGAGGATGATAAACGAGTGGTGGTAGTTGGCGAAAAGATAGACGTTTTGTTTTTCTAATACCTTCTAACGTATCCACACTGCCCTGTGACCAATGGGATATCGCGGTCAAATAGTTTCCCTGTCACGAACTGACGTCAAGACAATTCAAAAAGGGTGTTATTCAATTGTTGACGAAACGGATAAACTCGCAGGATCCGTGTAGACTGACCAAGGCACGATGTTATAATGCTGTCGTAGCATTTACATGCCTAATCCAGCAAAGTGCCAGTAGGATAGCTCGAAAAGGGTAGACGCATACATTGTACACGTGTTTGGGCTTGTGTGTTGATCACTCGGTGCAAACACTTTGCGCCTTGCATTTGCAATCATCAACACACCTGAGCCACCATGTCTACCGATTTTTGGTCCTCGTCGCACTAGTAAATATATTACTTCACACATACCACACGAAGCTTACTGATGGCTCAGTAGGGATTGGATGGTTGATCGCGCTACCTGTGAACAAGCCCGCGCGACAGATCTTCAATATGCTGACCGGACGCAGGTGGCTCTCATTGGTATTGTGTTTGCTAACCGTAAGCTTATAAGTCATATCGCAATAGTTGAGCCTTGAACTGAACGTCACGTCAAGTTATATCTAAGCTTTGCAAGAAACTCAACCTTAGGCAACAGGTCATAGCTACAGCCACCGTCTACTTTCGCAGATTTTACATCAAGAACTCGTACTGCGAAACCGACCCATTTTTCGTCGCCTCAGCATGTTGTTATTTGGCTGCCAAAGTCGAAGAAATTCCTGTTCATTTGAAAAGCGTTGTCGCAGAGTCGAGATCTTTATATAGTAGCTGTGAGTGGGTTTAGTATGTTACTTTATCTTGTTAGCACCTAACGATCAATAGCTGAATACCAGATGAAGACATTTCCCTCGGACCATTCAAAGCTCGCCGAGATGGAATTCTATCTCCTCGAAGACCTCGACTTTGATCTAATTGTCTTCCATCCGTATCGGAGCTTACACGCACTCTTTGCTCGGTATGAATCAATCCAAGAGAGTGAAGCTGGGGAGGTAGGCTCCAGTTCTACGGCCTCGTTCTACAACGACGGAGAGCGGTACTGGGGCACAGGGGAAGGCAGGATGGAAGGCATTGAGGATGGTGCCGTGTCCATGGCATGGTGAGCCTTTTCGTCATATTTCCTAACTCGTCTCACAGATTTGCGTAGGTTCGTCATCAACGACACGTATCGTACTGACCTGTGTCTCATCCATCCGCCATGGATCCTCGCTATCGCTGCGATCTACCTTGCAATGGTCTTACACAATAACACCCGCAACAAACTCGCGGTAGCCAGCAAGCCGAACCTTAACCTTGGGACAGCCAAATACCCAGCTGCCGCGCAGAACAAGTGGATCCAGTTTTTGGCAGGGCTTAATGTGTCGCTACCCGAGGTTGCGACTATTGTCCAAGAGATGGTTACGCTTTACGCTTTGTGGGACAATTTAGCGGAACCTACTGGGGAGGCGGCTGCAGCGGTTGCGGAAGCGGGGATGAAGGATACAGATTCGAAGCGCAAGGTGATGACTGAGCGAGAGGTGGTGCAGCTAGTCATCAAGATGCGAGCAGGACGAGAGTTGGATGCAGCACATCCTTCAAACGGCATGCCAGTTGCATTAGACCGAAGACTGGAAAGGACGCAGGCTATGTAGAGTGGGACCTTGAATTGATGCTCGAGACGTGTGCTGCTTGGGGATGAATGCAAAAGAAGTGTTATAATTTCCCGTCTCCCAGCGTACAGTACATGGAAACAAAGCCCGAGAGCAGTCTCAAATAGATAGCCGGACAATTGATCAAAAGAGAAAAAGAGATAAAAGATAGCGCTGTACTACGCTAGGACATGGGAAAGCCGAAGCCGAGACCCAGTACAAAACACGACGGAACGGAGTACTACTAGCACGAGAGCGCGATAAAAATTGATGGTAGATGGAGTAGGGGGGACAGTGAACTAGACAACAATCAGCATATGTATCGGGTGTGGTATGCGAGGAGACGATAAACAACGCATGTAAACAGTCAGAGATAGCAATAGTAACAACGTAGAAAGAGATTAAACAAGAGTACAGCACCGACAGCTCAACCACCGAATCAGCCAGGTAGCGTGGTCGTCTTGGCTTTTTTACGGGTTCCTACAGGTGACGATTTGGGGCCATTACCGCCTCGACCATTGGCTACACGAGACGCCCCGCTTGGTCCTCCCGTATCCTGCCCCTGATCAGGTGGATTAAGCTTGCGCTTCACTCCACCATGTCCATTCCCCTGACCGGGCGGCATCTGATGCGTCAACGATGGCGATTGCATTATCGGGCCGGCACTAAGCCCAGGCACTGGAGGAAGTTCACCACTCCCAGCCAACGGCTGACGGTTCATTGGTCGTGGAAGTGGTGGCGTTGGCGTTGGTCGTCCGATAGTTCCCATAGATTGTTGGTTATGCATACCAGGGTGAGGATGGGGATGAGTCAGTGCTGGGCTCGAGTTCGGCATATTGGGGTTGGTAAATTCGGAGGAGACAAAGCTGGGGAATTGGTGGTTGCCTAGATCTTCGGGTAGAAAGTTGAGACCCGCACTCATGCGTGCATCTCGGTCCATCTCCGCAAATTGCTCGAGTGTTGCTGGTCGGGTCGTGCCATAATCAGGATAAGTCCAGGACCCATCATAATACAACATACCCAATGGTCCAGTTTGATTTTCTTGGGCAAGCTCCATTATCGGATATAGTTCCTGTACGGCCGACGACATCTACATACAAAAGCATCAGCCGTGTATATTCGTCAAGGCAAAGGACTTACTGCAAGTAATCTCCAAACGTTCTCCGGGAACCCAAACTTTTGGAACGGCTTTGGCGGGAGCCTCGCGTTCTCATACACCAACGCCTCTTCTTCTCGCCCTGTGCTTTCGTCGCCCTCGGTCTTGCGTGCGGCCAATCCAGGTGAGATTCTCGGAGTCATGGGGCCAGCTTGACCGCTGATCCTGTTACCCTCGAGCTGCTCGAGTCTGAACAAGTACGAAGACACTGGCGCATTGAACATGATTTCTTGGATTTTAAGCTTGGGTTGTGCCTGCTCGCCCTGAGTAGGTTGATTGTCCAAAACCGTGGCCATCTTTACGTCAAGCGGACCAGTGTGTTCGACGACCCAGCCGTTGGTCAGTTCGTAGCGCCATACTCCTTGTAGAGTCTTGATAACGGACTCCATAGGATTCGCTGGGTCCTCGATCGTTTCTTTCGCACCGTTGAGACTGAGACTCATTTTTGAGACGCCGCTCTCGAAAAAGGTTAGGAAGAATCGTGCAATGAGCTCGGGCGAAACATCTGTCGTATAATGTCAGAGATACGAACATCGTGCGAGAGCTGTAACTTACCGTATCTTCGTCCTTCAACACCCTGGAAAATTCGCATAGATATCCTTCCAGCCTGCGTGAAATATTCGTTTCGGAATTTGACCCACTGTTCAAACGACTTTTACAACATGATCAGCAGAACTCGAAATACTCAGAATATAATGAACTTACTTGATGTATTTCTGACATGGCTTGACTCATCTCCAACATTCGTGCAATGCCCATCCCAAGCGGGATCGGTCGCTGTGAGATCGTAGGCCTCCTCTGAGCCATTCCCATCACCATTCCAGGAGGTACTCCTTGTGGAACTTGGCCAGGCCGTGGTCCGTTCATCATGATCTGTGGTGGCATAGACGGGCGGCGTGCAGGTCCCTGAGACGGGATATCACCCATCTCGTTCGGGAGACCCATTTGGTCGGAAAGGATCGGCATATCATCCACACTCTCCGCACGAGGAACGCCTCCGCCACCACCATTTCGCATCTGCATATTCTGATGCTGCTGTGCAGGTGTAAGTACGTAACCTGGTGCAGGCGGCTGTCCGAACCCAGGGCCCTGCGCGCCGTACGGTGGCTGGCCATACTGCATCGATCCCGGACCGCGCGTCATGGTCCCGTCTGGACCCAGCCGCCCAATTTCAGGTCGCATGCCATTGGGACGCATCATACCGTCGGCCGAGGGCGTACGTTCCAGAGGCAACATCCCGTCGCGGGCTATTCGACCATCGCGCGTCATCATCATCTCGTTTGTAGGTCGCATCTGGCTCTCGGGTCCACGCATCAGCATCCCGTCGGGCATACGCATCATGCCTTGATCTCCTGGGAGGCCCGGTCGGCCCATCCCATCTGGTCGCATGCCCATCATCGGATCAGCGCTTGCGCCGCGTGGTGGGACGGGTGTAGGCGCCCCGCTTCGTGGAGGTCCGGGCGCAGGCGAACTAGAATGCATATGTCGTGGCGAGCCCATCTGATGTGCAGGCGAGCCAACGAGGTGGTGGGGAGGCTGGTGTGGGTGGCCCTGATGATGAGCAGGCGAGCCGCTCATGTGATGGGGTGACGGCGCAGTGGGCATGTTCTGAGGTCCACCCGGATGGGCAGACGTGGGGTTCATTCGAGGAGTACCGGCGTGGCCCATGTGTCCCGGCGGGCCTTGGCCAATGTGCGTCGGTACCGGATGGTGTTGAGGGTGATGTGCGGACATGCCGTTGACAGGCGAGCCGGCGTGTGGTCCGGGTGGCTGCTGCTGCTGCGGCACGCCGATCCCGTGGAGGCCATGCTGTCCTGGCCCTCCGACACCGTGGGGTGGTCCTCCGACACCTTGCTGTCCGTGCTGCGGGCCATGTTGTTGTGGGCCGCCGTGCTGAAGTCCGCCGGGATGACCGCCGATTCCGTGCTGGCCGCCCCCGGGAAGACCGTTGAATTCGTCAAGATGCGTAGAGCCTGGGCGCTTGGTGATGTCATCTGGGTATTGCTGTCTGTCGGGAGCCCATTGTCGATTGTTGGGCAGGCCGTTTACGCCGGGCAGGCCGTTCCCGCCAGACATCCCAGGGCCACCTGATGGGCCTATACCTGCAATGGAAATGAGTGTTTGATCTATAACTCGCTAGTGTCGAGGTGACACACCGTTGAGGCCCATGGAGCCCATACCGGCCATACCGCCTGGGTTGCTCATGCCACCCGGTCCGCCA
>JAYRCO010000218.1:0-15522 GCA_037042815.1 Ceratobasidium papillatum | reverse complement strand
GAGGTGACACACCGTTGAGGCCCATGGAGCCCATACCGGCCATACCGCCTGGGTTGCTCATGCCACCCGGTCCGCCAGCGCCCGAGCCCATGCCACCGGGGCCGCCTTGGCTGTTGAGACCACCCAGACCGCCCATGGCACCTTGCTGGCCCATACCGCCTCCACCTGCAAGATTAGAAATTCCGCCACCACTACCTCCCATCGACATGCCCATCCCACCACCGATCCCAGATTGGGAGCCCATCGTTTGGGGACCCAGCCCAGACATGTTTCCTTGCGATCCAGGACCTGAGATGCCGCCCTGCGAACCGATGCCGGGCATAGAGCCTCCACCCATAGACATTGGGTTCGGACCACCTATGGACGACATCCCACCAGGGCCACCCATGGCACCCGAGCCGCCGCCAAGGGACATGCCCCCCATGGAATTTTGTCCGGCTAGCCCGCCCATGTTTCCCTGTCCACCGAGCGACATGTTGCCTTGACCAGGCATACCACCTTGAGCACCCAGGCCAGACATACCGCCTTGGCCACTTAGCATGCCTTGCCCTGCAAAGTTGGGGCCCATTCCGTTTTGAGCGCCCATACCCGTTCGGGGTTGCATGCCTGCTGCAAAACGCCGCGTCAGTCCAAATGATCGAGGGCAAAAAGGCAAGCACACGATGGCCGCAAGCGTCGAATGTAAAAACTTTTACAACACAGGATAGAAAACAAAAACAAAAAACTCACCGCCAGGCCTCACGCCGCCCATAGCAGCCATGTTCATCCCACCGCCCATCTGCATGTTGGGATTGGGTCGTGTGATCATCCGTCGTTGGCCGTTCATTCCAGGCCCTCCTCCCATCGTAGGTCCTCCTGGGACCATGCCTCCCGGTCCGCCTGGTCCCATCTGTACGTTCATCGCCCCTCCGGGCGCTCCCATCGTTGGGCCACCGGGCCCGGCCATTCCACCCTGGCCTGGTGCCCCCTGGTGTTGGTGAAACGGGGCCATGAGGCTCGCACCTGGCTGAGACTGTATCGCGTTCTTCGCGGCTTGTTGGAACTGCTGGTCCTGTATGTGTTTGTTGGATCGACGTGGGAGAGGAACGTCGGCGCGTGGTACGAGCGACGAGGGGGGGAGCACGAAAGAGTTGTGTCCGAGATCCAATCAGAGATGGAGGCGAACGGCAGGAGCAAGGCGAGCCGGGGCGAAAAGGGCGAGGGGGGACGGAGAGCCGAATCAGACGCCAGGAACGTCCGATTTCGATGTCGAGCGCCGGAACGCGGATTTCGATATCACACACGGAATCGGGCAAGCGGCCGGAGTGTTGGGGATCGAATGAGCGTGAATGCAAGTAGATGGTGAGCAACAATTTAGAGTTGGAGGCGGACGGCGAGGTACGAAACGTCAGCACCGATCAAATGAGGGACATGCACCCCTCGGCCAGGCGCGGAGGGGGGGACAGTGCACACTGATGTTTGTCGACGGGGCGACAGGGAACGAGGCACGGTGGGCGAGATGAAGAATCAGACTCACGCGTTGCTGCTGGACTGACACAAACTGCTGTTGCTGCTGCTGTTGTTGTGGTTGCTGCTGTTGCTGGTGTTGTTGCTGCTGCTGCTGGCCCTGCGGCGGCGGGTAGAGTGTGTTCATGCGCTGGGGGAGGATCTCGCTGTCTGAAGCGCCAAAGTATGGGTCCATCCGAGCGGGGCGGGGCGGTGAGGGTCAGCAGGAGAGTGGAGGGTGTAGTGGTAGGAAAGAGAGACAAGCACGCACGCACGGATACTACGCCACTGGAGGCAGCAGGGCGCATGCCAGCGTTCATGGGAGCGTTCGCCTGCAATGCCCAGACCAGCTCAGGGTTTATACCTATATACACTTGTACATATCGGGCCCGCCTCGCAAATATCCCTTCCAGCCACTGTCGCCTTATCGCTCTATCCTAATTCTCACTAGCCGCGTGATTGGCTCGCTTGATGCGCTTCCCGAACCCCCAGGTTCTCTCCCCCGGTGCTCGCTGCTCAGCGTCATCGTTGCCCTGCGCCCCCTCTTCAGCGTCTAGCAAGACCTGATCCACTCGGGCCGTACGCGAGAGACCCCAGCTCACTCCCCCCGCAGCCTCTATCGCTCCTCTCCCATCAATGAAACCCCGAGCTCGGCCGCTGCAAATGAACCGCTTCTTTCCCCTGGCAAGTGACCAAATCGCGCCCCCGAGTCCCGCAAAACCTGGCTGTATGCGCTCCGAAGCATCACAGAAAAACCCATCTGCTCAGGGCTGAAACGTCTCACCCCACCACCCACCCCCAGCTCCAACGAGAACACACCGTGTTACGGCAACAAGTGTCAACCATCGGCTAGGTTGGTGATGCGCTCGTGGCACACGCAATTCGTAGCTGTCCTTCTGTCGCCAACAACACCCGCCGCCTGCGTCAACTAGCTCCGGTGCTAAATATATACTACAAATAACCGGTGTTTAAATTGCGGCCGAACACTGCTGCCGCGGGCGTGCATCTCATACATCCTAGCATCGTTCCTGCACGCTAATCGACGCCTTTAATAGACTCGAACCGTCAGAGTCGTACAGACTAGCAGTCGAGCTTATTTCGCATCTGTCGCGCAAGGCGGGATTTATTTGGCTCTGCTTACGATCCCGTCCGACCTAGCTTCTTAAAATATAGACTTTTGTACTGTATATCAGTTCGTACATCACCCCATAATTCTCCAATTAAAAAACCTTCACTCTTCTTCCATAACAAGCCGCCCGCATAGACAATCCTATCTGCATATAACCTCGTCCTCACAACCGTTTATCTTGAACGTGGCGTCAACTCGGCCGTTGCTGATCCCAAAAGACAAAAAAATCTGGGGGAATGGAGATGGAGATAACCACGTGGGCGCTCAAGCTTCGGTTGGCTATTTCAGCCCTACCCCTGAAGTCGTTGTGCGCACTGGGACGATTGAAACGGCTTGGACATCATTGAGGGCGGTCATGAGATATGGTTCATCAGAAGAAAAAAAGTAACAGCGAATAGCATTTTGTCCGACGAGTTAGAATGCCGATGTTGAGGGTGTTTCAAATGTGTTAAATTAGATACGCCGACTTGTTTTAGACAGAAAGTATAGAACAAACACCAAGAGCGCTCAATCCGGGTACTCCCACAAAAATCGTTCCGGTTTTCAGCGCATGTCAACCTCCACCTTCAAGGCAGAGCCGCTCCCATCAACCGTAAAATACCGCGACCTGATGTACCGACACAGCTTTTCCGCTCGACACAGGTTCTCCGATAACACCGTCTTTTCTGGCACAGCAAGTGCAGAGACGAAAGTAAACAAGCGTAGACACATTTCATTCCTTTTAAGGTTTAGCCAAGGCATGTTCGGAGTCGAGCTTCGAGAGGATCGTCGTATATGTCGACGCCGAGTTTTATGCGATTGAATCGTTGGGAGGGAGATTGTCTCTATGCTGACTCGATGAAAAGATGCGGATGTGCTGTGTATGGACGGTTGGAGCGAGAAGTCTATAGAAGAACTAGATGAGGTAGAAATAGAAATGGAAGGTGAGTGAAATATAGCCACATTGTCTATAGCTACTGCATTGGGATAGTACGAATTGAACATAACTCCGGGTAGTTCCAGGATTTGCATCGATTGAACTATCTTTGAGCATAAAATTCCAATTCATGTTATTTATGACACAGGTGTGCATTTGAAGAGATATGATTGGACTAGAATAGATACGAGTGTACATCGTCACGAGCACATGAGCGCCATTTCCACGCTCGATGGTCAATTTATCGTGGTGTCGAACCACCTTCGTCAAGGTGGTTCGCGTTGGAGCCAAGTTTAGGAAATAAATCATGCCTGTCAAAATCATGTCACTCGAAGCATGGAGACCAATCAGCATCGAGGATCGTAGCGCTTGAGGTAAACATCCCTCGAGGACAAGATACTCGCGCACAAGGTCGAGCACTCGGTCTCGAGACTATGAATAGTACTCGGCATGAGTGCCAAGACCGACTATACTCCAGCCACGCCAAATGAATGCGTGCCACGACACTAAAAGTCCCGCTGCGATTGGTGTCGATCAGCTACCCGAATCGGCCGCTGAGTCAGAGGAAGCGAAGAGCAAGCGCCCGGCGATTGTAGATGCTGAGCCCGCAGTTGCTGCGCAGCAGGGTCCTCAGGGTCTAGCAGCAGATGTAGATGGGAGGGCAAGAGACTGCGCGCACTCTGAGTGAACCTCGATGGAGCGTACGAACCTCGCCGACAGATTTGTTGCCTTTCAGCGCAACGCTGCAGGGTGAGTTGTCTTTTTGGTTAAAGTAGTTTGCTATGCTGACTTGTTTAACAAGGCAACAACCCCCCCGCCGCCGCGAGCCCCGCCGAGCGGAGCACGACGACGACGTCCACCAACGACCTGCATCGGGCCAACTGTTCGACCCCTCCCGCCACGACCCCATGCGCTTTGCGCTCACCAACCAGCGAGGGCCCTCGGCACCCAGCACGAGCGGCCACTCGTCGACCTCACTTTCCGACGCTCGCTCTCTCGCTAGCTCGGCCTTTACCCTCACCTCAGGCACCTCGGCCTCTTCTGCGAGCATCAACAGCCCAAACTCTCCCCTTGCTCAGGCTGCCCCCACCAACCCGTTCCTCGCACAGCTTAAGAAGACATATCGGGAGCTCTGTAACAAGGAAACCCGCATCGTTCAGGCGACGTTTGACGACGACGATGTTGTAGAGAGCGCATCCAGGGCTGGCGTGCCCTCTATCGTCGAGCCACAATCCGGGGATGACATTTGGCTGCGAAGAGTCAAGGATCACAAAGAGTGAGTCCCATCTGCTGCGCGTCATTTCACATCTGACCATCCCGCAGTCTGGTGGAAGCAAACCACGCGCTCCTCCGCATGTCCCTCTCCCCATCGGTGCCCTTGACCATCCAAGCTATCCCGATGAAGTACAACATTCCTGCGCGCCTCTGGTCTGTTGGATTTTATCGATTGCTCGAGGCTCTAAGGCATGCATCCGCCAAGTCGCCCGCTGCTTTCGAGCACCTCAACGACTATATCTACTATGCGTACGGCTTCTACTCGTGTCTCTTTGAAGAGGACTTTCTCGAGCGATTCCGTCCAGCCTGGATCGAGGCCCTTGGCGACCTCGCTCGCTACCGTATGGCTATTGCTGCCCACCTCGCTTCGGCTCCTATGCCGGCACCGCCCACCCCTCTGACCTCGGCAACACTCGCAGTACCCGCACCAACTATGGTGCTCGACCCGTCTCCTACCCCATCGATTGGCCTGCAAGCTGCCGCCGAATTCGACCTGGAAGATGAACGTGATGTCTGGCGTTCCCGCGCTAGGGCCTGGTATGCTCTTGGTCTCAAGGATGCACCAGGTACAGGCAAACTGCACCACCATCTTGGTCTCCTGTGCCGCGATGACCCTGGATATGAGCTGCGAGCCGCTTACCACTTTGTCAAGAGTATGGTCGCTTCGCACCCATTCGACACTGCTCGAGAGTCGATTCAACCACTGTTCTCGTCTGAAGCGCAGCGTGCGCGTATGCGTGCTGCCGAGGCAGGACCCGTCGCTCAGTTTGTGCTCCTCCTTGGACTGCTATTCACCCGCGTACAACTCGACGATTTCGACACTGTACTCGCCCGGTTCGTGGAGCGACTGGAGATTGAAGGAGCCAGTGCTGTGCGCGAATCCGAATGGATTATGATAGGTGTATGCTGTGTCGGCGCGGTACTCGAGTTTGGCCGACCGGATGGTGTAATCAAAGCCCGCGGCGGTCTTAGTCAGCGTGGCTCGAAACCTTCAACAGGCAACGCCGCGTCGAACAGGGACGTTGAGATGGAGGACGCAGATGATGCAGAAGACCTCTCGCGACCGATGCAGGCTCTTTCCACTTCGGCCCCCGCGGCAGACGACGAATTACCTCATCATTTTACATTGGCGGTCCGACTATTTTGCGCGGTACTGCGCTTCACACTGCGGCAAACCAAGATCCGGGCCACGCCTCCCTATGGGCCGCAGTACAACCCGTTCCTCACGATCGCGCTTACGTTCCTCGCGACTCTTGTTCGCACGCCTGCTGTACGTACTGCGATTGAGCGCCACGTGCCTTGGGTGCAGTTTGCTGCCTTTGCCGGACACATCACCAAACGGCGAGCGGCGGGCGCCGAGGTTAGTGCCGGAGCCAAGGGCCGATTGGTATCCAACGCAGCCGGTCCGCTTCCCGAAGATTGGTGTGTGCGTGGTACCGAATGGGTGCGCCGGATACATCCACATGGGTTCTGGCGCCCCGGTCGATGGAGTGATGAGGGCGATGTTTTGGACGCTGCGGCTGTGCGTGATGGGGTGGTCGAGGACGGGGATGACGCCGACAACGGTGCGGAGGATGGTGCGGCTGTGCTCGAGCGTGGGAGGTGTGCCCGACTTGGTGCAGCCGTGGGCGGAATTGTGGAGAATGTGGACGGGATGAGGTGGCAGGAAGATGCCGCGAGCAGGTCGAGGACCTGTGAAGTCGAAGGCGTCTTGCGGGAAAAGATTGGAAAGTGGGAACAAGAGGACAGGGAAGAGGAAGAAGAGCGAGAGAGGAGGAAGAAGTGGGGTTCGAGGAACCGAGTGGACATGGAAGTCGACCAAGCCGAGGCAGAGGCCGAGGATGACGAAGATGACATGGACGAGGATGAAGATGAGGAGATTCGGGTGCTCAAGGTAAGCTTTTTAATTGATTTATTATGCATATATTCTAAAAATGGTTCTATCTAGGCCCGAAGACGCGAACTCCGTGCTCACGCTGCTCAAACATCCCCTCGACGAAGACCCGCGCGTGCTGCTCGAACGCATGCTTCTTCGACGCCGGCCCGTTCGGTACCGCGTGTTGCACCGGGGTACACCGTTCTCGTCCTCGATACCAACATCTTCCTTTCCGCCCTTTCCGTTGTTTCCCAACTCGTCTCTAGCCAGCGTTGGACGATCGTTGTCCCTCTCGCCGTCATCACCGAGCTCGATGGCCTTGCGCGACAAAGCGCAGGTGCCCAACGCGCCGTGTCGTTCCTCGAAACACACATGCGAGCGGGTCAGAGCGTCGGACTGGGTCTCAAAGTCCAGACTTCGCGTGGTAACTATTTGCCGAGCCTAGCTGTTCGCGTCGAACAGTTCGGAGGCCACGGTGGTGGGACGAATGGGGCAGGAGGAGGATGGGAGAGGAATATGGACGACTTTATTCTCAAGAGTGCCGTGTGGCAAGCCGAGAACTTCATTGACCGAAGCGCGTTTTTGGAGGGTGGTGCCGAGGTTGAAATGACTGATGGCGCGAAGGCCAAGGTCGTGTTGGTCAGCTCAGACCGAAATCGTGAGTTTTTTTCCGAGCTTTAATATTTTTTAATACTTATAGTTGTTCTTTCTAGTGAGAGTCAAAGCGCGTGCACGAGAGCTCGAGGCCGGAGACGTCTCTATTCTCACGGGCCTTGTATAACACGTTTTGGCACGTTTTCTTCATGCCGGCCTGCCTCCAGGTGGTGGGGCGCGCCGCGGCTTGCCGCATTTTTCTGTTTATTCTATTTCGCATCAGCATCATCAATCCTGGACGCATTGCATCTCATATGTTCTTGTCTGCCATCTCATCGATCAAACACCCCACGCTCCTTGTTTGCTTTCTCTTTGATTCCCGATTTTTGATTCCCTTCCTTTTGTTTATCTATATCTGTGTGTACCTTTTTGTTCAGTTCGACTCAAAAATGCTCTCTCGCCGCTCGTTCTTTTCGTTTATGTTGTTCGTTTTCTTATGCGGTGACTTGGGTAATAGTAATATATTGTTGAAACAGTTCATGCTATGTCCGGACGATCGAAAAGGGTTGACCACGCCTGAGAAAATCTTTTGGAAAACATTCCACCATGCTGTCAACCTCGAGTCAATTACTGCTGTGCTCGATCTCGTAAGAAAAAATCTTCTGGTAATCATCGCAAGAATTGTCGCCTCGTGAAGTGGCTATGACACACGTGACACTAGTAAACAGATCGCGCCTTGCCTTATTTGCACATCCTTCTGAACGTGCACCTCCTACTCTCGTCCGCTACGTCCGTTCATCGTATTCAGTATGTGTCATAGGCACATATTGGGCGTTCAAAAGCGTCATTGTTCTATACGCATCTTTATTTTGCCCTATATCCCCCGAGTGAATTCGACAGCATGGTTCTCATTAACGGTTAACTCTACTGGACCCCTAAAGCGAAAATGTCTAGGCTGACCGAGCTGCGCAAAGTGATAGTCCTAGGCAGCACCTCAACCCAAGATCTGGAGTCACGAACTACCATCACCGCGCGTCCACCGCGTGTTGACTCCACTTGACAGCATGCACGGCTCGCGCGTTGTTTTCTCGGATTTTCTAGAAAGTCGCGTAGCGCGACAACGATAGTCCGAGGCACCAACAAACTTCTTGTCATCTTGACTCCACGACAGCTTATTTTATTTCATTTTGCTGAGGCCTTTTGTTTTTATTTCATGGTACGACAGACATGGACGACAACGTTTTTTCATTCCGGACATCACGAGTCGGGGACCCGTTCTCACCAGGGCCCGTACATCATGGTGCCGATCGTCTAGTCTTATGCGATGATGACGTTTGTGTCACCCCGCCCTCGCGTACGGCCTGGGCATGTTCAGGATTCTAAAAAGGTGCATTGTGGGGTATTTTAGCCTGATTGATTGCCGAAAAAAGGCCACGTTTATGTCTAGGCTAGAGCGCGCTGCTTGTGGTTGTTTGTTAGGCGCATATAGCTGCTGAGCGACGAAGTATGTGAGCTGAGCATTTAATGCGATTAATTGGAGAATGATATGAGGTAAAACACAGGCGGGTGGCGTATGAAACTCTGGGGTGGCTAACGAGGACAATGGCAGGTTACCTTAGGAACTGAAATGCCTTTGCTGGGTGGTTCAAGCATTGACATAACCCATGATGTCGTAGGGTGTGTTTTCAACGAGTATACGGTCGAGGCGCACCATTGGGTTCAGTTTGATGTTTCAGCTCTGCGAGGTTCGATGCACGGGGGGTCCTGGCCACCATACGGCTCCCCGCTCGCCTGGTCATAGATACTTGTGTGGCACATGCGGTTATGGCCCGGAAAAGGTGTGTTGCTTCAGGAATCTAAGGGCCGTCAGCGATTGTTGACTGTCCGGATGAGCTATAGACGGTAATTGTAGATAAGACCCAGAATCTTGAAAATCAGTACATAATTAATCGAGATCCTCCTCACTTGGACTCATTAGGGTATTAATATTTGGTCGCATAGAAGACCTTTGGTTGTATGCGGGTGAACTGAGCGCATACGAATGGAATCAGCATGCTGAGTGGTGTCTACATCGTGGTTATCCAACAGGTTTTGTCGACGCGCTTCTTACTATACCTAGGCATTCGGAAGCTGAATTGGCTCCTATGCGCAGCCTCGTTGACCTTGTCTTTCTTAAAGGCAAAGTGATGTCTCATTCCGCTCCAAGGTGACGCAGAGCTGCATGTGCTGTAGCTTTAAAAGCCAATAGAAACACCTGAACAGACGAGCTTTGCGTCCCCATCGATACGCTTACAAGTCTATGTAAGCCAGTATGGCGAGAGTTATTCTTATTTACACCAGTTTTCGGCGCAAGAGTTTACTCCTGCTATGGTCGACCTAATCCTGCTACATAAGCGCCTGATTGAGCGCTTGTTTCGCTCCTTCGTTGTTCTCCATCATGGCAGGAGGCAACCTCGAAGTGTTCAAGTTCGGCGTGTACCTATTCGTGCCTATCCTCACTATGTTTCATTTTGCAAGCCCAGAGTGGTACAATGAGCACGTCCTCCCAGTGCGTGTTGCTGACCGTCGTAGTTGACCATCTAACTCAGTCCTGTAGACTCGAGACCGGTTCTGGCCCCCCGAGGAAAAGACAAACGTACGTGTTCAGTTTGGGAAGGCTCCTAACACTCATGCCTGTTCCCAGAAACCGCCTACCAATCCCACGGATCTTCATGCGGAGCTCGCTCGTCTGAGAGCAGAACGACTCGCCCGACGGGCAAAGCCATCTACGAGCTCTGAGTCCCCCTCAGATCATTAGCTATGTCGATCTCTGCACAATCAACCGCCTCATCGTACCCCGTGCTTTGCTCGCCAATCGGTACCCCCTATCCGCCTCTCCTCCTTCTCTTTTGTGCAGCTACTCCACACCACGCGACTGGCCGGCTCTATACTTCATCTCGATGCATCCCAATAAGTATTCGCATCCCTAGCCTGGCTACACTTTTGTTCTAGATCACCTGTAAAGTCTTCACAATCTTCACACCTCGCTCTGTGATTCCCACTACTAGTCCAAAATCTGTAGTAAGATCCAACACTGCTTTCTGAGAGCATGAATCGACCTCTGCTTGTCGGCAAAAGCTCTCCTTTGCACCACTGAGACGGGTAGATTTACCCAGTAACCACGCCAGCCACGCCTCGTGTTTAGCTCAACAAGGTGTTTATACCGGGTACGTTTATTTTCCTCACCTTCTTAGATCGGGCTCCGGCCTTCCTCGCGTCTTACTTGCTATCAACCATGATTCATCTGAACCAGGGCTGTGTGCCAGCTACGTGCCGTACACGAGGCTGCAATGAGGTACTGACCTGGCTCGCTAAATTCAAATTTATGCACATATATCCCCTCCCTGCACGCCCTGAATCGTTGACCTTTTGAGTGTCTACCTCGCACATTTTCTCTTCCTGTCTCTCCCGTCCCTCTTTCGCCCTCCGCACCCCGGCTCATCTCCCCGATCCCCCCTAAACGGGCGTGCCGATTTAAGCCATGAACTGTGTTGGCATATTTTGGGATTACGGTGAGTTACGTCCTATACACGTCGAGTTTGGTCGTTTATATATCTTTATCAACAGAGAACTGTGCGCCCCCTACTGGCACGCCCGGGTACGTTGTGGCCGAACGCCTTCGCGCCGCTTGTGGCGTACACGGTAGCATCACGCAGTTCAGGGCATACCTTGAGCTCTCAGCGCCTCATTCTGCCCCTACGATCTCGAGCCCCAACGTCAACACCCCTTCCGACCCTGATTCAACTTCCTACCTACCCACATCACCCAAGACCCTCGCACTTCGCTCGGAACTTCAGTCTTCAGGCGTTTCCCTCATCGACTGCCCTCATGATAGCCGGAAGAACGTTGCCGACGCTATGCTTGCATGCGATCTTGTGTGCTTTGCATTAGACCACCCGACTACATTTTCCACGCCCCATCCAAGTCTTATACCCTCTTCGCCTTACAGTATACCTGGTACCCCATTCTCATACCTATCACCCCCACACGCGACACCGCCTAAAACCACTGTGGTGCTTGTTTCCGGAGATCGCGACTTTGCATATCCTCTAGCTGTTTTGAAGGCGCGAAGATATGAAGTAGGGCTCATCATTCCACCTGGGGGTGCTCATCCGGCACTGCGTGCTCAGGCGAGCTGGGTGTTGAACTGGAAAGACGTCATGGAAGACACAATAGCCAACGGCGGACTCAAGGCCGACCTGAACTCTAGTTCAAGTACGAAAATGGCACAAACAGCCGGACAAACTTCCAGCTCGGCTACAACTACACGTACATCGAGTCAATCTGCCGAGCCTAGGACCAGCCCTCGCCGATCCTCCTTTCCGTCGCGTCGAGGATCAGTTTCGATCTCACGTCGAGGATCAATATCTTCATCTAGTCCTATACCACCACCTCCACCCCCTACGGATTCGACTACTTTGAGAGCGCCGAGGCCGTCGCTTGCCCCAAGCCTCCATGTCTCAACGTCAGCTTCCCCCATTCCTCGACCACCGCTTCCACCGATACCCCTTGACGAGCCTGCTCCACAGCTCCCACCTACGCCAAAGATGTCTCGGAGGTCATCTCTCCGACGCGCAGCTAAAGCCGGTTCGCGACCACCTTCAAGATCTAGGTCAATGGTTGGGATTAGAAACGCCAAACCGGACAGTCGAATAGAACCGGAGGTTGCTGGAACTAGCAAAACGGAGGAGAGGAAGCCTCGGCCGACTATTATCCCTGTTCCATTGACCGCGTCACCAGTCGGGTCAGCAGGCCCTAGCTTCGCCGCAATGTCTCCGCAGGTAGGCTACATGTTCTTTATAATATGACATTTCACTTACTTTATTCGTGAAGGGGCAAGGCAGGCCACACACACCACCCTTGTTCTCGACGCATGCGGTTTCTCCTCCCCCACCGGCGGCACCGCCAGCATTGGCACCACCTCCTACACCGCCAGCCAAAGTCCTCATGCCCCCGAGCAAGCCACCAACGCCCCCACGAGATGCATCACGAATGCCTCATCGACCATCAGTTCCGCATGTATCTACCCCTCGCCCACCTGTTCCTACGCCACAGGAGTTAGCTACTTCGAGCAAGCCAGGAAGCGAAGATTCACATCAGGATGCTCCTACTGCGCCGCCCACCACCAGTGCCTTACAATCCTTGGTGCCTGCTGCACCAGCGTTGCGTCCAACAAACAGGCCTCCACTCACCGTCCCGTCACTCACCGCTCCGGCGGCCAACTCGAATGCACTTACGCCTGCAACACCTGTGACCCCTCCTGCGTCGCCACCGTTTCGAACTTGGGCGAGACTACAGCCAGTGAACGACGAAACCGATGCTGACGGAGATCAAACGGTGGCGGTCAAGAGAGCAAGGAAAGGCAAGGAAAAGATCCGGGACGATCTCAACGGTACAAACCCAGAGTCAGGCGCAAGTCAACAACACATTGAACCGAAGCAAGTCAAGACAGACCAAGTCTCAAATGCGAAGGAAGAATTGACGAAGCTTGTAGTCGATGTAGCGATGGCGATCAAGTCTTGCGGCCAACCAAGCGCGATTTCGAGTATTTTGAGGTCGTACTCTGAGCGAACGCCCAACGCAGAATATGACGGACAGCTCGACTGCGACGACCAAAACGAGCTTATTCAGGTACCCGACTCTCAAAATCAAGTTCAAGAGCCAAACTCGGAAGTCGAGGACGAAGACGAGGAGAAATTTCCCGAGACGTTTTACGCTTCGTTGGCACGATCACCACCCGTACCTTGTGCCAGCTGGACACCACCCGCCGCGACCGCACCTCGAACTCCAGGCACAATTAAAGCATTACTTCTGGACCTCGTCGGAGACATTTCTAGTACGGGCGACTCTCAGCGGCCCCCACATAGCACTACTCCACGACCCTTACAAAGAGCACATTCGCTACCGGCTGGTGTACCAATCTTACAAACCTTGCTCGCCGGACTAGAGGGTGCTCGAACCGAATTTAAACGCAATTCACTCGATGCTCATATTGAACTTCTGGAGTCGGTTAGCAGGGCCGAGGCTGGGGGGCGGTCAGAAAATTCATCTGGGAGGGTTTACAGCAGGGCGGGATCACCCCTTCCGCCTCCTTTGGTCCATCGGAATACCTTGCCCTCAAGTACCATGTCTGTCAATCTCTCTGCTCTAGGCCTCTCATCGAATCCTTCAGTTGACTCAACCTATCGAGAGTTCAGGGCCTTGATTGACGTACTCGAGCGATTGAGACGCGGTGGAAACGAGCGCCCGTTACGATCCCTGGTTGGTAGCGAAGTCTCGCGCGAGGTCTTCATGGATGCTGGTGTGTCGTCCTTTAGGGAGTATGTGACTCGTGCCAACACGGCAGGTGTAGTCGAAGTCGGTGGAGGAAGTGTCCAAGGCAGGGAGTGGATATCTTTAAGTGGGCATTGGCAAGGGATGAGCTCGGGATTTGAGTAGAAAGTCTGACGAGCTATTTTGGGTGATGTTAGATATGTGTTCCGGCTTGGAGTATATGCATTTTGTTCAGTCATGCTTCGGTTCTATGCCGCCCGCTTTGTCCTTTATCTATTCGAATATTTATTATTCAAAATGCCTCTTTCGATTAATTTGTCCTTTAATGAGTAGTTGAATCACAATTCGTATTTTTAGCCGGGAGAGTAGTAAGAGGCTATAGCATTTCTAATAGGAGTCTATATCTTTGCATGTACGGTTGTAAGTAGCAGCGTCCTCTTATATCTAGGTTCTGGTAGGCAATCTCTACTAAACACTTATGGGACTCACATTGGATGCAGGTATACATAAAGCAATCGGGCGACGGAAAAAGTAGCTAATTGCTCAAGCTAAAATCATTTCGACGAATGAGACCCTTTGATGAAATCAACGATCCTGATACATACAAAAGTAGATCTAAGTGAAACTTGGGCTTTGAGATACGCTGGTTTTTGAGCTGGCCCCAAAAGGCTTAGGACAATATATTATCACCTAAGTAACAACTATTTATGATCGGACATGGGTTTGCTAGACCATAAAAGAGGATATTTATAGGCCAATCACAGCCGGAGTGGTTAATGCACGGAAGTGGGTCGTATACCCATCCCGCTTTTTTTCTTGCAGAATACCTCGAATGAGATATACTGACCAAACGAGGCGTTGATGGTTTCTTCAATAAGAAAGAACCAATGGATATCAGCTTGCATCTACAGTTTATAGATGTTTTCCAACACTTTACACAGCTAAAAAGATGTATTAGTATATGCTTGTGAAGGCCAATCGCCTAACGTCCAATTTTAGTATTTGTCTATAACTGGCCATCCAGTTAGCGCCGAGGCGCACCTCACGTGAGATCCCGCCCGTGGCGGCTGAGCTTTCTCCAACACCATCGAGCCCAGTATAGGATCAAAGTTGCATGGGTTAGGGCTCGTCTAACTTTCTGGTACAATCCACTCCGGTTATCAAGCGATGTCGGGAGATGGGAGCATTGCACGGCATTTGATGGTTCATCTTGATTACTCACGCACGTTCGATCGTGCTTATGGATAGTTCTTTTGGTGGTCTCGTCCGGAGCCGTCTATGCTATTTGAACGAGATACTTGTAGCATAATCGGCGCCCTTGCTTGGATATTTGCTATTTTTGATACCCGAATCATCTAATTTGGGGAAACTAGGCAGGCGGCCTCGATCAAAGAAGTGCGGGCAATCCCGCTGCATAACATCGAAGGCCGCTAAATAATTGTGCACAGTTGCTCTGTCTTTGCTCCGAGGATTGCAGTGGTACTTCTTGTCGCTGTTCCCGATGATTTATCCACCACATGGGTTCAAAGCCGTCGGTGCCTGTAGGTCTTGCCAGTAAGCTTATGTCCAACGCGGGGTGCCCTGGCCGATGGTTCCCAAGCGTACGCAGTCGTGTTCAATAGGGCTCAACGCTTACTCACTGTACACGTCGATGATCTCATATCGGAAGCGACGCGGAATTACTCGGATAATTTGCATCCAAGAGCTTCAATCCAATCGGATGCCCTTTGGCTTGGCTTCGAATGTTTGACCGGATACAATTGCGTGCTCGCTCTGTTCGATTGCGCGATTCACACCTAATGTGGCATGTAAGCATATGCCGAATGTTAAATATTACAGACCCGGCTCTAGTCTACAGTCTCCTCGGCGAACACAACCCCCTAGACGTACTAGACTTACTCTTGGGTCAAGTTTGACAGCTCCTCGCCGCACTAG
>JAYRCO010000217.1:2507-38048 GCA_037042815.1 Ceratobasidium papillatum | reverse complement strand
GACGACTCAGAGTCTGAAGTTGACGAAAAGGAGAAGAGGGAGGTGTGGGATGAACGACTTGTCCTTGGCGGGGGGTGGTTGTATCGGAGTGATTTTGGGGTGGGTGAGGTTGGGGATGAGGGGGATGTTGTGAGGCGGTATTTGGATGTTGTGGATGTTGTTTTGTTTGGGGGGCCCAAGGGACAGAAGAGGGGATGGGAGAGGGAACGGAGGAGGGGGAGGAAGAGTGAGAATCCTGTGTCTGATTCGGAGGATGATATTGGGATTGGAGGGTCTGGTGGAGGGATGAGGTTTGCGAGTTTGAGTCTTTTGAGTGCGGCTGTTGTTGAGGAGGAGGAAGGGGAGGATGAGGAGGAGGGAGGGAGTGGAGAGGATGTTCCTGAGTGGGCGCAGGTTGAGCCTTTTGGATCTGATTTAGTCGGTACGTCCCATCCCTCTTTCCTTCTCCATCTCTCATCCAACTAACAGCCACCCTTTTCTCGATAACTAGCACGAACAACAGCTCTCCTAACCCACTTTCTCCCACCGCATCTCACACACCTTCTCCCCTCTCCTCCCACACGCGAATCTCTCCTAATCGCATTATCAGACGGCCAACTCTTATGTGTTGCGTACAACGCGGCTGTGAGGAAGAGTCAGAAAGCGTGGGGATTTATTCATGCGAGTAGTATACATGAGACTGCTGCTGGGGGAGATGACGCAGGAGGAGGAGGGGGAGGGGGAGGGAGGACGTTTAGGAGGAAGGAGAATTTGGGGTTGTGGGCTGCGTGAGTCTCTTTTCTTCTCTCTCTTGATCTTTTTCTGATGAATGGAGGGTGATAGGGCGTTGAAGCTGCGATATGTGATCGACATTGTCCCACCGCCTCAAAAACCGTCTTCGAAAACGAAAACGAGGCATTTTCATGAAGCTCCCGTACCGGACGCAGAGGAAGAAGGAGAGGGCGGAGGGAACCAGTTTTCGCCGATTGTGATTGCGAAGCGTGAGGTTGGATGGGAAGATATGTTTGAACGTGCGATTTGGGAGTGGGTGAATGCTGTTGTGAGCGAGACGAAGGAGGCTGTTGGGAAGGTTTGATTTCGGAGCCGGAGAGTTGGGATGGGATGGGATGGGGCGGAGAGAAGTGATCCGGGAGTGGACGGGTGGTGGTGACCTGATATTTACTTGGGATGGAATTGTGGTTCGACCGATTTGAGGCGGGGATTTAGGTGTATGCTGTTTTGCGCTTATGGTTTTATATAATATACATTTGGTTTTAGTTGTGGTGAACGTAAGCGGGTCTACGTTCGTTGAAGTCCGAGGGGTTACGCTACTACTGTTTGCTGTTCGAAGAGAGCGCAAGTCTGAAACTCGTTTATAATGAACATAAAGAATACATCTCCTAAACAAGACACAAAGCCTAAGCCCGACTCAACACAGCGCGTACATCCGGTTTTTTCATGGTTGGAGGATTTGTCACGGTCACGTGTCCCGGAAACCCGTCAGACCCTTACGGAAAGTGGAGCGCGTCGCATCGGCACGCGCGATCGTTCGATTTTTGTGATTAAAAAGGGGGCGGCCGTCTGTCAGACCATCCTGTGGACTTTTTTCTTCCCCCCATCTCTCTACAAAAAGGCCTGTCTTACATTCGTTATCTGTATCTCACACTCCTACTTGCGATGAACTCGACGGTGCTCGACCACCATGCTACGGCCTCACAGCTGTATGAAGCGGCTGGCACAGATTTTTCCAAGCTTAATTGGATCGAGGCTAATTGGGCGGCGTGGTACATGTGGATTGGGAATCCTATTATCGCCACTGGGTTGATGAGTTTTATCATGCATGAGGTTTGTCTAGCGTTTTTTTTTCGCGCTGGATGAGAGTTGACTTTTTTCGGACAGGTTGTTTACTTTGGTCGATGTGTACCTTGGATTATCATCGATGCTATCCCATACTTTAGGCAATGGAAACTGCAACCCGTACGTCTTACCCGTTTTTTCTTCTCTTTCGACGCCACGCTCACTCCGATATTTCTTTCTTTCAGGGAAAAGTCCCCACCGCCAAAGAGCAATGGGAATGCACAAAACTCGTCCTCTTCTCGCACTTTACCATCGAACTTCCCCAAATCTGGTTCTTCCACCCTCTAGCAGAAGCCTGCGGCATGGCGACTTGGCAAGTCCCATTCCCGTCCTGGACATCCATCGTAGCCCAAGTCGCCCTCTTTTTCGTCTTTGAAGACGCTTTCCATTATTTCGCCCATCAAGCTTTGCACTATGGACCCTTGTACAAGCACATTCACAAGATTCATCACAAGTATAGCGCACCGTTTGGTCTAGCTGCTGAATACGCGCATCCGGCCGAGGTGTTGATTCTTGGGACGGGGACGATTGGAGGACCGTTGTTGTACTGCTACCTCACGCAGAACTTGCATATCTTTACGGTGTATATCTGGGTTACGTTGAGGTTGTTCCAGGCTATTGATGCGCACTCTGGATACGGTATGTTTCTTTGTCTTTTGGTGTGATGTCATTCATGGGCGATGGCTGATGGGGATCGGGTTTAGACTTTCCTTGGTCGTTGAACCATATTATCCCGTTCTGGTCTGGAGCTGATCATCACGACTTCCACCACATGGCATTCGTCAACGTAAGCCCCTGCCTCCTCTTTACCTTCTTCCCCATCTAACCTCACCTCGATCAGAACTACTCCACCTCGTTCCGCTGGCTCGACTACATCTTCGGCACCGACGACAAGTACCGTGCGTACAAGGACCGTCTTGCGCATACCTCTGTCAAGGACCGTGCGGCTCTTGAGAAGAAACTGCTGGAAGAGACGGAGCTGGAGGGAATTGTCGCTGCCAACGAGGCGGAGAATAGGGCTGTGTTTGGAAAGGGAAAGACTGAGTAGATGGGTTGTGTATTACTTTTTCGTATAATTGTTTTTTGTAGATTAGGTTGGGGGAGGATTGGTTAATGTAGTCCACGGAGTTGTCGCATAATTGTTTGGCGTGGAGGCTACCTATGGCATCCAGGGCTAATTCGCTCTAATTCGCTTGCTTGACACTGGGCATAGTCCAAGGACATAGCCTGGAGTTATTTGTCAACTATCCGTCAACGTTCTCCCAGACTTGTCGTCGCTTTCGCTCATGTTCCAGTAGCGACCGCTGCTATCAAGTCAATTGTTTCGTCGTTTTTACCCTTTACCGGTGGTGACGGCTTCGGGTACAGTAGAACTTCTCAGTTTGCATCTTGTTACATTTGCATAGTGCGATAGTTGGATGAATCACTCTGGGCCAGATTGACGTCTCTACGACTGAGTTTTCGCTCGGAGCACATAACCGTCACGATGTAAATCTAGAGGATTCCGCTGTCGTCCGAGGATCTCCCAGGATATGACCCCAACATCTTTGTCAGCCCCCCGATGACAATTCTCAAGAGTTCTGTTGTGTGGATCCACATGTGTCCAATTCGATACATTGAGAAAGGTTCACTGTCCGTGAATTACGCAGGTTATTAGGGCGCATATAGCGAGCGAATAATGAGAAGATTCTGGTCAAAAATATTGGGGTTATGTCGCCTGACCCCTAAATTATAGGTACTGGATTTGGCAGTTTGATTAGCGTTCCTGTGCATTCGATTATAGCCAACGCATTATTCTTGTCTCCTTCAAGCCGGGGTTCGCTGTCACTGGCGCCTCGTGTTCTTTGCACGATATTGACTCGCTCCACGCGACACAATCAACACTATACTCCGTTTTGGGATTGCGACACTCGAAGCGCTTGAAGGCACCTCATCGTTGTCTGTAAATGATGTGATTATCTTGGGCGGATACAGCTACTGGATTCTAGACCGTTTTGTGCTGTACTTTCAAATCCCGGCTATTGTCCTAGAGCCTGGAATCAGGGGTACTGGTGCTTTTTGAAAACGTACCATTTGCAATGTAGAGTCATACAGAACTTTGATTGTCTCAGAGTCGAGGTTTATCTAGTTCGTCATCAATATTAGTCTTGTAGCTCCATTTTTGTTGTCCCCTGAGACGGCATACATTACATACTTGCTTGCTAAAAAAACCTTAAGTTCCTCTCACAGCCTGGTTGAAGCCTTCTCTCTCATTTGCTTTCCTCTCACACTGTAATAGTACTTATATATCGGGCAGTTTGATAGTCCGTCGCTAACTCTCGGTGCTTTGAGAATACTCTCGACGAAAGATTCTTGAGACACGTCATCCACTTCCCAAATCGATGGATACCGAATGTGGTAGTTTGATGAACGCTCCTGTGCATTCGAACATGCTAACCTGTCGTTCTGTCACTCTCATGCCGGGGTTCGCGATCATTTTTCTTTACGCAACCGTCTTACTCCACATGGCACAGGCAGTATAAGACGTGCTCCGCGTTCTTTCCTATCGTACCACCGGCGCACTTTCCGCAGTTAGCTTCTCCCTCTCTCAACTTCAGCCTTGGCTAACGATATCACTTCCAAGTTTTCTTTTTGTGTCTTTCATCTACCACGCAAAAGATAGGCAGGAAATGGAGACTCGAGCAGGGCTTTCTATGCTCGAACAACTGGCTAAACGTGATTCGACAATTAGCCAACCGTCACCAGTTGTTAATGTAAGTCAATGCAATCCTTTTTCTTGTAAACTCGCTATCTTACCCTGCGAGCTAGCCTGATTTTGGGGATGCTCCCGTTGCTGGAATGGAAAATGTTGATCCGAGAATCTTTCATCGAATGAAGACCAGGCGCCGAAACTGGGAAGAGCTTAGCGAGCTTGAGCTTGAAAACATTATATTGAGTCTTGAGAAATCTATTGAATTCATGCGCCAAGGTAAGCCAAGCCAAAAGTCCTTGTGATTATCCATAAACCGTGGGCAAGTGTTGACGTTAGATATTTGTATTCTGGGAATCTAGATCAAGACGTAGCTACACGGCTTTCCTCAGAACTAGCTTCACGATTCCACGACAAATTTCGGCGTGCCGGGAAAAACGAGGACCTTGACCGCGCAATTGCGCTGCAGGAGCAAGTAGTATCGTCGTGTTCCCCTCGGATGCTATCTGAGGCGCTTTATGGTCTTGGAATAAAGTTGGACGCACGGTTCCAGCATCGGGGGAGCGAATCCGATCTCCAATCGGGTATGCAACATCTGGAGCGTTCTGTCTCTCTTATATCCAACGACCATCCTGATATGGTAATGCGCTTAAGTGCGTTGGCCAGCTTGTACAATTCCCGATTTTTTCTTCACGGGCAGCTCTCGGACTTGGATGCTAGTATTGCACATCTTGACCAAGCAGTATCAATCCCTAATGGCGCCTACAACAGCAAGCTAGATTCCTTGACTAACCTAGCTTATATGCTTGAAACCCGATTTGTGCGTCTTAAAACCCCAGATGATATTGAACGATCCATCCGCTATCATAAACAAGCCATTTCCATGGCCAGGCAACGTGGTTTCGTACAATCTAGTATGTACAATAACTGCGGTCTTGCTCTTCAGTCTCGTTATTCTTGGGGAGGTAGTCCTACCGATATCGAAGAAGCCATCGACTGCTTCAAAGAGGCAATTGAACTTCTACCTCGGGGATCTCCTTATTTACCTAGTTGTATGAGCAACTTAGGATCTGTGCTACTTCATCGGTTCGCCATCAAAAACGATCTATCAAAAATCAACAGTCTACACGATGCTATCAAATATCAGCAGGATGCTGTTGACCTATGTGTCCGGGATAGTACACGCCAGGCTAATTGGTCTGGGAATCTCGCTAACGCGTACAAGATACGCTACTTGCTTCAACGTCAGATTCCAGATATTCAAAAGGCTTGTCATTACTACAAACTAGCCATTAGATCCATGCCTGATGGGCATGTATCCAAAGTCACGGCTCATTTACAGCTGGCAGAAACGTATCGTGCTAGGGAAGATTCACTAGGAACCGCGCTTTCTATCATGGAGTATTGGACCGCTGCAAACATACCATCTGGGCAGCCAGAGTATAGATTACAAGCTGCGCTCGAGTGCGCTCGAATATCTCGGCCATTTGGGCTTATACGGCCTTTTAACTTAGCGATTGAGTTGCTTCCCCGGGTAGTTTGGCTAGGCACCTCAGTCAACCGCCGGTACAAGGAAGTTTCCAAAATTAGAAGTCTGGCTCTCGAGGCAGCTGCTGCCGCCATCCAGTTTGAAAACTATGACCTTGGGGTTGAGTGGTTAGAATCTGGCCGCTCTATTGTTTGGAACCAGATACTACAACTGCGCACACCTCTAGATGACCTGGCTAGTGTTCGCCCTGACCTTGCCACTCGGCTTCGGGAAATTGCTGCGGTAATTGAAGCCGATGGTGCCTTCAGTCAAAGAGACTCTAGTTCATATACAGGAACATTACCCGGTGAAAATACCGCTCAAAGACATCGACGCATGGCCGAGGAATGGGATCAGCGTGTAGAGGAGATCCGTTGCGTACCTAGCTTTGGAGATTTTCTACGCAATAAGCAGGCGAATGAATTGAATGGAGCTGCACAGTCGGGACCTGTCGTTGTCTTGAACATGCACGAGTCTAGGTGTGATGCGTTGCTCATACTGCCTAAGTCTGGGTCGATCGTACATGTACCGCTGCCCAACTTCTCTTGGTCAAAGGCACAGGAAAGCTACGCTAGGCTAGTCAAATGTCTTCGAAGTCAAGGCATCCGGGAACGTGGTATTGTGCGAAGGAAGCCACCCGTATCGGAGCAGGTCTTTGAAAGTGTCCTTGCCTCTCTATGGATAGACGTCGTTCAACCAGTGCTACAAGCTCTAGGGTACACGGTATGTATATATGCATCGTGCCTTGCTGAGGACTGCTGAGCTAGGCGTACGTATAGAATATCAACACATCACCAGAGAACGCCCCACATGTTACGTGGTGCTTGACCGGATACCTGTCGTTTCTTCCAATTCATGCTGCCGGTATACACGGCCAGTTAGGCAGCAGGATATATGATTATGTCGTTTCTTCCTACACACCCACCCTTGGTACACTGATGAAGATTGCCCGTAGAAAGCAGAAGTTTTGCGGGATGCTGGCGATCGGGCAGGCTCAAGGGTTACCAAAAGTGTCAGAGGAGCTCAGCCATGTGGCGAGGCACATAGGCAGCACCCACCTCATGCGTCTAGATGGGAGAGAGGCGACGGCGGAGGCGGTACTGGAAGGGATGAAAGCGTGTAGCTGGGTGCATTTGGCTTGTCACGCCAAACAAGACATGGCCAATCCGAGAGCGAGCGGGTTTCTGTTGCATGATCGTACGCTCGACTTGACCATGATCACAAAGGAGCCGCTGGAGCACGCCGAGTTTGCGTTCCTGTCTGCTTGCCAGACCGCGACTGGAGACGAGAGCATGCCAGAAGAGGCAGTTCATATAGCAGCGGGAATGTTAATGGCAGGATACTCGTCGGTAATTGCAACAATGTGGTCGATACAGGACGATCATGCACCGCTGATAGCGGACAAGGTATATGCGCATATGCTGAAGGATGGGGTACCGGATAGTCGGAAAGCGGCTGTGGCGCTACACGAGGCAGTGAAATCGCTGAGAGAGAAGATCGGAGAGAAGGAGTATGGGTCATGGGTGCCTTACATACACATGGGGCTGTGAAGACTTGTCGCCACAAATATATTCTTGAGCCTTGTACGCAAATTGGTTGGGTATATGCAGTCCACATGATCAGCTACTTTGTATAAGAAACTATGATACAGTTGGCAAAGATAACATAAATATAGAACTTCAGGAAACGAGAAACAAAATTGAATAATTCACTGCTCGGGTTTGTAGTATGACCCAAAGTTGTCGCCTAGGTGGTCGGCATTTGTCCCCATACTCCCCGGGTGCTTTACACCGCGCTCGAGCTGCCTCTCGTACGACACCTTTCGTAGTCTCGAATCTTCTCCCGGAGTAAGGTGAATATATATTTCGATTCTATGGGTAGACTATCAGAACAAACTCCAACGGTCTGCGATAGCAACTCACCCGATGGCATGAATCAAAAACGCAATCCAAAGCGCGGGTCCAAACGACGCGCGCAACGAGGATCCGATATGCAGCCCAGTCGTCCATGTCGCAGGTACGGCGACGTATCCGCCTTCTTGATTCGAAATGCAAGTAGGGTACTGCTCGGATAGTTGGGTGGAGTTCTTGAGTACATAGGCTACCTCGTTACAGGACCACACCTATGGAAACAGGTCAGCAAGGATGTTTAATGCTACTGAGATATATGGGCGTACGGTGTGATACTGGTTGATGGCGGAAATAACCTGGGCCGTTATGATCATAACAAGTCGTGTGGTGATAATCGAACCTGCATAGAACCACGTTCGTAGCATCCACTTGCGGTGCTGGTCAATCTGGATCCGCTTGATGTTATAGTACGCAAGTGCAGCTGAAACCAGCGTAACGACACCCAAGAGAATGACAGCAGTCTGCACAGAAATGTCGCCCCCGAATGATCTTCGACCCAGGGCGAAACCGGTGGCCACACCTAATGTCAAGAGGAAAAGCGAAACGTAGCCCAGGATGCGATGTACGATCAACGCCTTGTAGCGGATTTGAGGAACGAATTGAAGAGTGGCGAAGATACCAGCGGGCAGAACGGCTGCGAGATGAATGAGTAGGGCTGGCTTGTAGGTGTTCGTAAGCATGTGGTACCCTTCACCGGGGGCGAGGCCATTAGTGAGCGTTGGAACATGTAGGTACATGAAACGAGCCAGGACGAAGCCGACCATTGCACCACTGATGAAACGGAGTTTAGCATAGTATTGACCGCGCATACGTAATAGGTTACTTACCCGAATATAAACCCTAGAATCGGTGACGACACGCGTCAATTCAACTCCAAACGATGATGGAAGACAAAGACTCACATAATATGAAATTATATCCCTTCTTGAATCCAAGCGTCCCATAGATGCGTTGAAAGAAATTTGGGCGCTTTTCGACTTTTTGAGTGCCGCTTGAGCTCGGCGAGATAGACTGTGACAAGTTATCAGACATGATGAGGCTGCTAAATTGCTAGTGGAGTTGGTGAGTTTACCGTAGGACGCCTGTCATGCTCTTATACGCTTTGCATGGCTGGGTTCTGGAGCTGTTCGATCATCAAAACCGATCGTTCCAGGACGGGGTACTAGGTTGACCGAACATCGGTTGGGTGAAGGAGCATGATGCTGGATCGTAGTGACGACGAAGAAGACAGAGATGTGGCTGTGCTCAGGCGTGTCCGAGCCCTGATCGGGCAGGACCTGTTAATTATCCCCTCTATGGTACATTTCTGTGATTACAAACGTGCCAAGCATACAAACCTCGCCCGAGCGCCGGTCGGAATGGCTCTAACTTGCTCCAACCTTCGGCATGACGCAAACAAATCAGAACTTCAACGGCACGACGCACGTTGCTTGATCAGCGTGTTTGTATATGCAATGGAATAAGTAAAACCAAATTAGATACACGCATGCGATTTTATCCTTCTTGAGTGACCGGATAAAGCACAACAAAGACTACACTGTGGCGGGATCAAAGATATCAATACTTGGCCCGAACAACAAGTATCTTTTCTATCAAGTGGACGCTGCCCTGGTTGCGCCACAATCTATGCTATGCCTAGCAGATCCGAATATCCGACTGCCTCTGAAGTCTGTAGAGATCAAACACGGTTTGTAGACTGGATCGTTGATTTCTCTGAAATCTTCCCTCCTCTGTTGGCGGTTCCTATTGTACCAATTACGGATATTGTGAAGGAGAGCAACCGACTACCGAGATGTCTCCTTTTCGGTATGTTACAGAACCACATATATGACCAAGTACATATGCACAACACATATACTGTTTTATCACGCATAAGATACAGTCAAGCCAGCGTTTGTTGTGGTCTGTGCTAAATCTCAGATGTAGAAAGCTTTGATAAAAGAATGACAACGTCGGGTATGCCATTTAATTAAATACAACCAGAAGGATATTGTATTGAACTCGCGCTCAAATCGTGGACTTCTCCGCTGGTCTATTGTTGTTAGTCAAACCACCCACCGCTTGATTTTCACCAATGTTGTCCAGCTCAAGGTTGTCTCGACTATTTGGTGGAGTTGGCGTTTTTGCGATTGGCAAGACATCTTTATCACCTCCTAGATAGACCGACTATAGCATCAAATACAAGTTTCAGTTGACATCTAGCCACTTGAAAAGGTCAGGAACGCACCTTCATGAACAAAGACATGATGACGCTCACACCCGCAATAGGGATGAAAAGGATAAATACCGCACGGATCGAGCTCATATATGCGGCACGAACATCGCTATCTAAGCTTGAATCTGTCAAGGCTTGAGGACCGAGTTTGATTATCGAAGCGGCTGCCTGCGAAGAAAGGCCGGGTAACTTCAGCAGCTCTTTTTTGAGGACGGCGTTTTTCGTCGCCGTGCATACTGAAAGGATAGAGTGAATGAAAACAGACACTATGAGGTGAGTCGAAATAGAATCTTACCTACGAGCCCAATTGCACCACCAAGCGCACGGAAGACTATATGCGTGTTAGTTATCAGATAAATGTATTATTAAAATGGAAACGCATACAGTTTCGAGATCCGGTGATAACTGCTCGTTCTGGCGCTGGCGCACTGGCCTGAGCTGCAACGAGTGCTGTCAAGATATTTTAGCCAATGCGATCGCGGGCTATTAGGGTTGTAACCTACTCGTTTGGAAAGTGAAACCAATTCCGATGCCTTCTAGAGCCAAGTATCCGATCATCTCGCTTTTGCTGGTATTGAGCCCAAACATGGATTGCAACCCAGCTCCAATAGACCAAACAGCAAACCCTACGACGATATAGGGTTTAGGATAGCGAGTCCTTGACAATAGTTGGCCGGCTAGCATGGCTGAAAAAACTTGAGTAAGGACTAGGGGGAGAAGGTAGATTCCTGCTTTGACTGGAGTGAAGCCCCGTGCGTCGGTGTAGTATGAAGGTAGGAAGTAGAGGTTGCAGTAAAATACGATCCCAGTCAAGAAGGTAGTCACAGATGTTATGAAGATATTTCGGATTTGGAAGAGGTAGAGCGGAAGAATGGGAAGCTCTGCAACCCGCCATTCAACGAGGAGAAACAGCACGGTTAACAGGGACCCGATCGTGAGCATGCAGATCACGAGCGCTGAGTTCCAGGAGTAATAGGTCCCTCCGCCAGAAAGTGGAACCTGTATGAATAGGTCAAGGATATGCCCCAAAGTCAAATTCATAGAACTCACAAGTATGAGCACGACAGCGGCCAAGCTGATAGCGCTACCCGTGAAATCAATCATGCGGAGCTTCTCTTTGAAGTTTGAGCTCATTTTGTTCTGCGGAAGCATCCACCAAAGCTGAGCAATACAAATGGATGTGATAGGTACGGTAAACCAGAACACCCATCGCCAGCCAGCAGTCGATAAAGCACCTCCAATTAAAGGTCCCTAAATTGAAGTTAGAACGGGTTTGGTCCGGCACGTAAGAATGTCGCACGTACTATACCAGAGCCCAGCGCCACGGCTGCAGTGAGAATTCCGGCGTATTTGCCTTGATCCTTGAGACTAACGACGTCCGATACTGGAAGACGGATGAGTATTTATATCTGCGATCATGAAGCGATAGACGCACAGATAATTGACACCACACTGTTAATTCCGCCTCCACCGAGGCCTATCGTTATCAAGACTTAGTAATGAATAACCTCGGCCGCCAACATAAGAAAGACCCACCGGCAATTGCACGGGCTACAAACTACGAGTGTACGATTTTAATTTAAGTATCATTGAAATTTATGTAGTACTCACCAGCCAAACGGCAGTTTTAGCGAATCCACATAGCAGGTTCCCAAAAGTAAAAAGGGCAATGACGGAAATAAGTAAAGCTCTATGCAGGTGTAGATGAGTGTGTCAAAAACACTCGGCAAAGCCAGATATAACACTTACTTGCGACCAAATATGTCACTCAGTCTAGCTATGATAATTTGGCTAGACGTAGTCGCTACCAAAAAGGATATTCCCACCCAATTGATGCGATCGGCAGCGCCGAGGTCATGGGCAATCGCAGGAAGGACGGTTGAAACACTAACGTTGCATGGACTTAGAACACAAACCGGATAGCATTGTTGAACAAGGCTCACCTAGTTTGGTCAAGAAAACTGACAAAAGCGCATAGGCACAGACTGGAAATTACCAGAAGAAGCTTTCTGAATGGGAGACGAGATGATTGGTCTTCGAGTGCGATAGCCCAAGGATTTCGCGACGGGGTTGTTAGATTAGCTCCGTTGCACTTGGATCTGCAGGACTGCTCATAGTTATGGGAGACAAAAACTTGGAGAGATGGACGCGTTTTTCATGCATGTATGGTTTGGTTATATATAGACCTGTTAGTCTCGGAGACACCCTGAGCTTCGCCGAAATCACTGACGCGGCTGATCATCATGACCAAATGTCGCTCATCAAATAGACACTTTGAGTGCAACTGATTGGGGTGGCATAACGCCACAATCTAGTGAACATGGGGCCGAAATCCGTACTCGCGCTTTAGGATAGGTAATCTGTCTGTTCAAATATTGTGGAGAGAAACCCCTCAGAGTAAGGTTTGAAGGTAGTAGTGTGCTGTCAAATATTGGTTTAGCTCGATTGTGGATCCAATCATAAGCGCTGACTTCCATATTAGTGACGCGCTGCATAGCCACCAAGATCTGAACCAGTTTCCGACCACCACCACAACAATAATCTATTTTCTATCTCCTTTTGAATAATTCTTACAGATATACAAATCACAGGTGTCTTGCTGGATGAAGCGTTTGCCTGGGCCTGCTCCCACCAGTTGTCTAACTTGTCGCCAGAGGTGAGTACACCACTTGTAGATTTTGAGCCAGAAGGACTAAATAAATAGATCGGAACTCGAATAGGAAAAAAAAGTGCGATAGGGCTCACCCTTTCTGTAATCGATGCACTGAAGGAGGATATCAATGTTTGGGTTATGGACACGCCCAATCTCGTAGCGGCTTGGTACACTCTCATGATGATTCATCGCCTCTCTCGAAGACTGAGGATATGCAACTCTGTGAAACGAGTGGGTGTTTTCAGATCAGTCTAAGCCACGTTTAATCTTGATATCCTCACCCATGTAGTTTCGACATCTCGGCAGGCTTCAGATCCCCAAGCACAGGCAGCCCTGGTTCAACAAATTTGGGATGGCATCACTACTGATTCAGTTACCCATATGGCCTGGCGTCTTCCCCCAAAGTTCATCCCGGACTCTCAGACATCAGGCTTGTCAATCCGGTTTATTTTGTCGCAGTGTGAGTCTGTTGATTCACTTCAACCACCCGCCACGCTCATCCTTACTCTTAGACGAGTCTCTATTCGAGCTTGTGTTTTTTCAGCCAATACAGAATCATATAAGCCGTATCCGAGGGCTCTTTATTGGGCGAATTATGTCGTCAACCATCATGCACTCATCACTATATGTCGGCGCCCAAATGTTCCGCGCTTTGCAGCAAGACAAGGAACATGCCGACATTAAACGATTCGCGCCATGGATCGATCGACTGAGCCTACTCTCGGCTTCAGCCGACGATGACGTCAGCCTAGATGATCTGGCCGGGCGACTTTCTGGGGCTCTAGAAGTGCGTTTCATTTTGGACAAATTACTGTCGCCAGATCTGATTATTCCCTATCTCCAGCTTGTGTTCTTGAAACTCCTTACTTCAGGTGCCAATTCTAGCTACCAGCTATTGCGGCACACTGCTCCACTCCTTATGCAGGTCGCATTTGCTGACCCCACATTGTGGCCACGCGACCCGTCATCCAACGGAATCTCACTTGCCCACGCACTCTCGTCTCCTCTATACGAAATCGGTCGTTTTATTTTTGTCGATATGACTACAAGTCTTACGTATGGCGTACCCCCTCTTGTTGAATACGACACATCTTATTTTATCAGTCGGGTTCACGGCGAATACCCTCGGAACTGGATTCATGCTTGTCCTCCCGAATTTTTGCTTTCGATTGTAAAGGTGAATCAGTGGAGGGCACGACATCCAAATGGTCATTTAGATGAAGATGCACCTTGGAAGGAGATTGAAGAGAACACCCAAGCGTGGCACCCTATGTGCGACTTTGATCCGGACTCGGATTCTTCACAACTGGTCATGAGGTTTGCGGCGCAGGAGAGCTGGAAGCACGCAGTGCTGATATATCTGTATGTGGTGAGTGGGACTAGTGCTTGTATCAATTTATGCACTGAAACCTAGAGCGGCGTTTAGGGGATGTGCGGAGTAACTAGCCATGACCCACGAGTTCAATCTTCCGTTCAACAAATCAGCCGCTTACACACTACCATAAGTTCTGAATCCCATAATGAGATGCATCTTATGATTCCGTTCTTGCTTGTGGGCATCCTTTCTTTCACCTCTGAAACTAAGACTAACGCTATTTATGGTTAGGCTGCTGTATGCACCCAAAGCGAAGCGGATCGAAGGAAATTTCGCGTGGCGGTTTCGCAATCAGCGTGTCAAAAGACACGGGTTTCAAAACCGGTGAACTTTGGTTTTGTACTTGATCATCTATGGCACGGAGTTGCTTGGAACGGTGGTGCGGTTACTTGGGATGATTATATTAGGTCGAGGAAAGCAATGATTGACATTAGCGTGTAGAACTACGGATTCTTGTGACATGTATACCACTGAATGTATCACAAGATTGTAAAATTGCAACTAAAAGACTTTTAATGTAGCCCCAAGATGTGAGATTTTCCGAGGATACTACGATCAATGAGATGATTTCTTAGATACAAGAGGAGGAACACCGAGTAGAGTTCATGTATGCTTAGTATTTCGAATGGGAACAAGAACATCTATTAAATTACTAGGGTTACACACGCTACCTCTCTACATGCTCGACTTTTCTGTCGGGTGTATCGCAGAATCGTCAGCAGTCCGCGTTTCGTTCATATCATGCAACTCGAGATTATCGTGGCTGTTTGGTGGAGTAGGTGTTTTTGCAACTGGCAAAACGTCTTTATCTCCTTCTAAATAGACGGGCTTTGTGATGAAGGATAAAAACAAATCAGCATCAGCGATGTGGAGAAACCAAGTTACATACCTTCAAGAAAAGTGCCATAACTGCACTCAATCCTGCAATAGGGATAAAAAGGATGAACACCGCGTGAAGCGAGCTCATGTATGCGCTACGCACGGCGCCATCAAAGCTCGAATCCGCAAGAGCCTGGGGACCAAACTTGATGATAGAAGCACCCATGCTCGATGGGAGACCAGGAATTTTGAGCAATTCTTTCTTGAGAACTTCGTTTTTGGTGGTTGTGCACACTAGATAATTCAAATGGTAAATACCGAATTTGCCGATGCAAGAAGATTAATCAACTTACCTACGAGGCCAATAGCACCACCGAGAGTTCGGAAGACTAAACCATATTTGTCACAGGATGAAACTTTAGGCCAGTGAATACCACATACAATTTCGAGATCCGGTAATAACCGCTCGCTCTTGCGGTGCTGCGCTCGCCTGGGCAGCAACAAGTGCTAAGAACACAGTCAGTTAGAAGAGACACTACGTGGTCGAGAACCTAGCTTACTTGATTGGAGGGTCAGCCCAATCCCAACACCTTCTATGATGAGGTATCCAGACATTGCCCCTTTGCTAGTTTCAAGTCCGAACATGGATTGTAGGCCAGCGCCAATGCACCATATCGAGAATCCAGCAACAATGTATGGTTTGGGATAGCGTGTCTTAGATAAGAGCTGACCAGAAAACGAGCTCGAGAATGATTGGATGAGCACAAGAGGCAAGAGATAAATGCCAGCTTGCACAGGGGTGAATCCGCGCGCATCGGTGTAATACGAGGGTAGGAAGTAGAGGTTGCAGTAGTAGACAATTCCGGTCAGGAATGTGGTGACATAGATGATCGAGACGTTTCTAACTCGGAAAAGGTAAAGCGGGAGGATTGGGAGGGATGCGAGCCGCCATTCGACCAATATGAATAGAACGGCTAGCACAGATCCGACGGCGAGCATGCTGATCACGAGCGCAGAACTCCAGGAATAATAAGTTCCTCCACCAGAAAGCGGGACCTAAGAAATTGATTAGGTGTTTGACAAGATAGAATTAAGATTGATAGAGGGCGGAGCTTACGAGGATCAGTACGACGGCAGCCAGGCTAACAACGCTACCCGTAAAGTCGATCATACGAAGTTTCTCCTTAAAGTTCCCGCCCATATTATTCTGAGGAAGCATCCACCATAGCTGAACGGCGCATGCGGAGGTAATCGGTACCGTGAACCAGAACACCCAACGCCAACCTGCAGTCGACAACACTCCCCCAATCAAGGGCCCCTATATCGATGTTAGGCAAAGGATGGTAGAGCTTAGGATAAGAATGAACTGACAACCCCAGAACCTAAGGCTACAGCCGCACCAATAAATCCTTGGTATTTCCCTCTTTCCTGGAGGCTGACCACGTCCGACACTAGGAGCGAATAAGCATCATATCTAAGAAACAGCGTAATCATACGAACTGATTATCATCGCCATACTATTGATACCACCTCCGCCAATACCTGGAATTAACCAGAGTTTAACAGAATATCCTCTCGGAGGCAATACTAGTGTTACATACCAGCAACCGCTCGGGCGACAAACTAGAGTTGCGAGGGGTTAATAAATGAAACAAACCAAGTACAAACGAGATACTCACTAGCCAGATCGCCGTTTTCGCAAATCCACATAACAGATTACCCAAAGTGAAAAGTACAATGACAAATATGAGCAGTGCTCTGGAAGGATAATTCGTAAGGATAAACAACATGCGCAGAATAAGAGCGGCACGTACTTGCGGCCGAATATGTCGCTCAGACGAGCAATCACGATTTGGCTAGACGTGGTTGCGACCAAAAACGAGATACCAACCCAGTTAATACGGTCGGCGGCCCCAAGATCGCGGGCAATAGCTGGCAGAACGGTCGAAACGCTGGATGTGATGAGTTTACGCTCAGACTACACAATGGTTTACAAAATTGCTCACCTAGTTTGGTCCAAAAAGCTAACGAAAGCGCATGCGCAAAGACTAGAAATAACCAGCAGGAGTTTCTTAAACGGCAGGCGGGACGATTGGTCTTCGATAATGATAGCTACTCGTGAGCCTCGAGGTGTAGTTGCCCCACTCTGCTCGGTCGCCGCAGGACATGCCGTTGTAGGTGTGCTCATGGTGCTGGTGAGGGAAATCCTTCGCGAACAGATATATATAACTATAATAGACCCTCAGCTCGGCGACCAGCTCGGCAACCTCGGCGACACTCTAAGCTTCGCCGAAATCGTTGGTGCGGTCGATCATTATGACCAATGTTGCTCCACAATAAACTCAAGCCGAGGGCGGCCGAAATGATTCACACACATGTAGTGCAGATAGTACGAGGTTTTTTTTTGAAATAGCTGAAGACTGTATTTGCAACGATAAAAGATCCGACTTTTGTTCCATCGGTGTCGTCGCTGTGAACAGCAATCGGAGTGTTTGTTTTGAACCCGCCCTCACGTGACCGGCCGCGCTCTGTCGTCTACGTGCATCGTTCCACAATCATTGGATCTAGTCGTTCATTTACATAATGAGTCGGTCAATTGAGCTGATACTACGGCCCGGGCTGAGATATCATTCGCCTACGAGGTCAAAGCATGAAGATAACATGGTCATATACGGACATCCAGTGTAGCGCTGCGCTACATCTTCGGCAAGTGCCTGATCCGCCACGGGCCGCTGGATATCAGATGATGTGTTGGCTCATGGTGCCAAGAGTTTTGTCTATGCTTCTACTCTCTTGTTAGATGCCCTCTTTTCACTATAAAAGGATTGAAGTATGGGCGAGAAACCGCTCAGCATCAGAATGAAATTGATTTATACACTTTCGTGGAACTTTGCCTCATTGCTAGGCCTGGCTGCCATAGCTCAAGCTGTAGTTCCCTTGTATGGACAATGTGGTGGGGTTGGGTATGTGCTTATTTGACTATATGCTGCTCCTTTCTTACGCTGGAATACAGTTACACTGGGGAAACTACCTGCGTGGACGGGGCGGTAATAAATTTCAATCTATGCAAAAAAGCACTCTCTTAATATCAGATACAGACATGCGTTTATTCAAACGACTAGTGGGTGTTTAGTTGTCTATCTAATTGAGCTGTCATGATGTAAACCTTTTTTGCGGGACGATAGCTATTCCCAGTGCTTAGCCGTCAGTATATCTATATTTTTCCTTTTATTCTGGACTGAGCAGCAGCATTTTGATACAGGGAACTGCGGCAACCACAACTACCACATCAACCTCAAAGTCGACAACAACCACGGTTTCAACGACCACGACATCAAAGGCAACAACAACTTTGACGTGAGTAGGCTCGATCACAATATCGTTCTTGTAGTCTGACGAGTAGATAACATCAAATCGTCCAGTTCTGCAGCTAGCACGCCTTCTAGCTCGATCCCTGCCGGGGCTATTACCATCGGATCCGGGGGCAAGTACTCCACTATCGCGGCCGCACTGAAAGATACCAGCAGGTTAGTTCTTAATCCTCAAACCTTTGCCGGACTAACTTTTTTTCGATAGCAATGTGTACTATATATATGCGGGTACATACAAGGAGCAGATTTTGATTAGTCGAGCAAACGTCAAAAGTAAGCCTGTCACATATCCGCTAACTAAACAAGTCAAGTTTGACTCATCGCCAATGATCTTAGTTTACGGCCAGACATCGAGCAAGCTAGACTACACTGCTAACACAGTTACCATCACAAACAACATCCCAGCGTCTCAAGCCGGCAGCAATGACGCAAGTGGGACCGTTCGTGTTTCAGCAACGGGAGTGAGGTGGGTGCTACTCAAGACGATCTGAGATCGCATCATCAATATGATTATTTCATGCCACTTTCCATAGCTTATACAACCTAAAGTAAGTCCGATTTTGCCTACCTCGAACCTAGTGCTAACATGTAGCCTGCGATAAGTATTGCCAATACGTACGGAAAACCAGTGGATCAATCTCAAGCTATTGCTCTCAGTGTTCAGGCCGGAACATTTGGAGCATACGCGTGCAAAATAACCGGGTATCAGGATACAATTTTAGCAAACAAGGTTTGTTTATGTACCGCATATAGAGGTCTCACTCATTCGCTACCGTTGCAGGGAACGCAATTCTACGGTCGGTCATATATTAATGGAGCTACCGACTTTGTGAGTGAATGCAATCAATGGCAGCAACTGGACCTGACTGAACGAAATGATACAGATTTGTGGGTATTAGTGCACTGATGGTATGCGTGTCTCTAACCTTTCGCTACAGTCGGAATGGAAGCGTCCATCTGGATTACCAAGTCAACAATTGAAACGATTGCCTCTGGGTATATCACCGCCTCTGGGCGAAGCTCGGACGATTCTAATTACTATGTTATCGATAACTCTACGGTCAGATCAGTAGATCGTAAGGCTTCTTGACCCTGCTTAGCTATTTTGTTTCACAGATCAAAGGCACTGGTTCTTGCTACCTGGGCCGGCCCTGGCGCGAATATGCTCGCGTTGTTGTACAGAACAGCAGTATTGGGAGCAACATTGTCGCCGCCGGCTGGAAGGTACGTATTGCTTTGTCCCAGATCTGCCTGGGCTAATTATGATTTTTGTATAGGTATGGTCCGACTCCGATACACGAACCGGTCACGTATATTATGGCGAATATGCCAACACTGGGTACGTTATTGATTTTTTACTTCATTCTTAATGGTGTTTTATGAGCTCTGACTCTATTCAATGCATAGATCTGGAGCTTGGCAATCTGGTCGGGTATCTTTTGCTACAAAGATGTCGTCAGGAATTTCGATTACTACTGCCTTAGGCTCGACAAGCTGGATCGACTCTGCATTTATGTGAAGAATATACTGTAGTTTGAAACGAACCTGCGTTGATCTTACCTATAAAAAATTTTGAACCTCTTTTGCCCAAGAAAGAGTCTTTAGGTCGATAGTACACGACCAAATAGCCAACTTTTCTCAGGATGGTCTCAAGATCACCATACCCCTCCATCTTCCGATACCAAGGATTCATCACCTATCACTGCCCCATGCCGGATTTTGAAAGATCAATGAATTTACACCCAAAATAAAACATGGAACAGCATAACAGCGACAATCTATCAGAAATCCTCTACAGCGCTGGGTTGGCAAGTTGAACCATCGCCCGGAATGAACCCTATATATCAAATGTTAATTTAGGTACAAATTTTCAGAAATAACAAGGATTGGACTTACAGAAGCCCAGTTTCCAGCCTCTGGACTCGGCACAAACGAAGTGTTAGAAGCGCAGACGGGGTTGTAGCGGGTGGAGCTAGGGTCAGAGGTACCATCAGACTCTCCAGGAGGCTTAACCCAAAGGACAGCATCCAAGAGCGGGCTGGGGGTGTCAGCTGTGGGACGAGTGCCGAGACCAGCAAACTAGTAAAAACCTGGTGTGAATCGGCTATCCAGTCGGCAGTAATAGTAAGCTTACCTTGAAGTTGCACCAATCTTCACCACTCCTAGTCACATTTTGGTTTCCAGAACGACTTTGATCCTGAAATACGGTTAAAGTCGTGAGCACCTTAGTGACGCATATATATGGAACATAACTTACAACAACAAAGTGCGCTGGGTATCCAACTTGAGTCAGATACGGAGCAAGATTCGTGTGGTATGTAATCTCTTGGTCAAGACCGTTGTAGTTGCTGACATCGGTGGAGATACCGCGAGCAATAGCGCTTGGGTTCAACTGCTTTGCTGCGGTATAGATGTCTCCAATCACTTTGGCGGTCGGGCCAAGACTCTATAATTACAGTTAGCCTTGCAACATACAAAAATAATCAAAGTTGCTCACGTCTGGCCAACCGAGCCAAGTGGCGTGCGCGCCGTCCAGGTAAAGATTGACGTTGGAAAGGGTACCGAGAACGGAGATAGCATAGGAAAGGCCCCTCTTCTGGACTGGAGCAGCAGTCGCACAGAACGGAATTGCTTGATTGGAGACCACTGCGGTAGAAGGCAGCAAGATGAACGATGCGTGATTAGTAGAAGACTTGTTGATTAAATCAATCGTGCTTACTGTTGCCAACCGAATCGGGCTCAAGAACAACTGCTAGGGTCACGGTAGGGAAAGCCTTGAACTGAGTGTAGACCGCCTGGATGAACTCTTGGTATTTCGCCTCGCCTTTATATCATAGGGGCATCAGTATTGAGCTAAAGTCGCTTAAGATCCAATATTTTTCTTACCTCCGTTGGCAGAGCTATACTCTCCAGCAGACGCACCACCGGCACAGTCTCGGTCTGGTAGGTCATACACGACCAAGGGAACGACTATTGGATTGTAAATAGTCAGACCTCCATATAGAACTATTTGTTATTCATGAGAGACATACCCTGCTTCTTGCCGGTTTGGCTTTGGATGTTCAACGCATCTTGAAGATAAGTTGCGATGGTCGAAACGGAAGCACGGTCAGCAATCCAGATGGAGGTTGAAACGCTGGTAAGCTTCGCGACCTTGGCCGCCAAAGCGGAGTTGCCTTCCGAGATGAGCGCGTTATACTCTGCCTGCACCTTAGCCTTGTAATTGGCGTTGGCATAGCTATATTTATCATGTTTTAGTAAACTTTCTAAAAATGGTATGGGATTCACTTACAACACCTTGCCAGTGTACGGGTTTGCCGTGGAGGAAGGTGCAGCAGAAGAGGTGGTCGAGATAAATGTTGTGGTGGTCGGCTTGGTCGAAGTAGTGGTCGGCTTTGCGGTAGATGTAGGCTTGGAGGTAGTAGTTGGTGCAGCTAGATATCAAATAAGTTCTCGACTCGCTCGATGCCATTTCGATAGGATACGTACGCAGACATTGATAATAGTAGTCTATTGTGAATAATAATTAGAAGCGCTCTGGTGAATAGGGTATTTATATCTCATACCATTAAGCTTTTGGCAAGTTGCTCCAGACGCACAAGTTGTTCCGCCTTTTCTCCGTGGAATCAGTAAATTCTTGATATGAGGTCGAATAAAAACTCACCAGTCCAGTTGATTCCACCACACTGAGCATACATCTGCTGCTGAGCAGAAACAGCGGACGCCATAAAGGCAACAGCAAGCGCGCCGGCCGAGAGAGAGCGATGCATGGCAACGAGGGTAAAGTGGAGATAGGTAAATTGGGGACAAGAATCCTAGAGCTGTCCTCTGAGCGACTTTATACGAGCGTTGAAGTAATCACAGCGAGGAACACGGAAAATCACGACAGGTCGTTAACCACCTCGGACTATTGTTACTGTGCTAGGATAGGATGCTCCAGTATAAATTGTTTATGCGTTAAGGTGGGCAGATAGGTCACACGTATATCGGTAGCCAAGGAAGCCCGCCAGCTGATAGCCGATAATTCAGCGCCACGTATACGGCAACGTGATATGACCAATGACTAATGCCAAGTACATATTATTTCTGATTACCGTCGATCTCGGAGCAAGGTCGGTAAGACATAGTTCTCAGAAAACAGATATCGCGAGGTTTAAGGAGTCAGGTGCGAAGGCGAGTAAGCCGATCCCGATCGATTTGACAAGAATTAGTACCGTAACAGGTGGATTTGGAGTTATCGGAGACTAGATGGTGGGATCCAAGAGATTTTTTCGGGCTTAGACGGAAGATTCAAGGCGAGTAAGGAATACAAGGATTAAGTTCAAGGACAGAGGCAATACGTAAAGGTTCCGAGACTACACCCAGCAACAATTATTTAGCGTGGACTTTACCAACGAGAAGAGCAGGAAAGAAATCAGGGATGACTCATTTGGGTTGCCAAGTTAGGGTTGGAACTTTGGCCGTATGGAGTTTCGCTGGCGCGTGTCAACCAGCGCCTGTTGGTACTATACAGTCACGCGCTCGCTTCACCGTCTTGCTGACCGTCAGAGTTAGAAGCCTAATATTATACTCTTTAAATGTGGCTCAAATACTATGTTATAGGTTTTATAACATTTTTTGCTTCATGTATAGTTAGGCATTCTGAAACATGTAGTCAAACACTAACCTGCGCACTGCTCGAAGCCACTTACTTGCGGTTCAGTCAACACTAGGATAGCCGCCAACAAACTCCACCTCAGCACATAGCAGAAATATGACTATCTAGTAGTGCAATTCTCATCGCGTCTGTTTTCCTGTCTGCGCATATGCCCTACCACCCCCACAAGCTCTCTGGAGGAGACCCATTAAGAGGCTTGACCCAGTGGTGGAAGCATAAGTCTGGACGCTAGCCGCAGTATGCTTACCAGGGCTTACCAAACGCCCTCCCCCAATCCCACGCAGGAGAACTCAATGCGATTGTGGCAAATTTCACGAGCCCCGTCAGACCTGAAGGTACAGTATTTCCGCAGCTGATCGTTCAAATGAAAATGATGCATTCAGACAAAGACCAACCAGGCTGGCCCGAAGCCTCGATCTCGGAAGCAGGGCATTGGCCAAAAAGAGTGATCGAGATACTGTTTAACCAGGCAGAGATAACAAGCGGCAAGGTACATACCCCTGTGTTGTTCGGAGATATTTGTCTTATCTTGTTCGTTCTCAAGCATGTCTACAATCACGTCAATGATACAGGCCAAACATATTGCCAGAGATTGGAGGGCGTTCGGTCTGTGATTTCGGCTGAGACCTCAAATGTCTCACCCAGCCCAGTGCGGTAGCAGAATGCCCATAATACCTTTCAGTGACGGGGACAACGTCATTGTCCTGCGGGCGCAAGGCTGAATTGCCGAGGAGTCAAACTTCCGCCGCGCGATCAGCGGCTGTAGCGTCGCCGTATTTGTCTTGTGCCTTCATTTGTCCCTGATCCACGTTTGATTGTGCTGCGGATCCGTCCAAGTTGTTCGAGCCGTGATTTCTATTTTTAGCCCTTACTATCATACAATCATCTTGGACTTCAAAGTTCACACCTTTGTTAGAGTTTTCTTAGCGTGGGCATGGTACATACCAATATGGGCAATCCAGTGAATATTTTACGCCGTGCACATCCGGTTCGATGGGGTGGTATTCAGATAGTTGAAGCAAAGTTTCGGACGATGTTGGACCGTAATCGTCAAGAACTTAATCACCGCCCGACCTTAACCTACTTGTCCAATGCCAAAGTAGACGATGTCATTCCGTCACTGTCAAATTGAGTGGATGATGCGCAGCCCCAAATGTTAGATGGGTTCATAGTTATACTCGCATTTAAGCATTTGTGTGAGCAAGATACAGGTTGGCGAGCTTATCATTGTGAGGAACTGTTTTCATTAATGCCTAAAAACATAAGATGATATTCAGCTGCGAATGGTCGCTGACGGCCGGAATGTTTGTCCATCAAGAAGCATCACCGGGACCCTGGCCGAGGGTCAGGAACCGACGAAGCGGTTTACGTTTGAGACAACCTTTCCGCGGCGGCTTTTTTTTTTTATCGCAATGAAATTTAAATAGTCCCGAGTAGTCGTCCACAAAACTATAAAATCTGCTCGGATATCCAGTTGATCCCTCCTCAAGGGCTTCGTCTTTCTTTCCTTCTGAGTTGGTTACTTGGCTGTGATGGCGCGTCTCACTTTCCTTCAGGCTGCGGCCGTCTTTTCGCTCTTTGCATCTTCTGCTCTCGCGCGCACTGTCAACTATGAGTTCAACGTCGCCAATGGGGTAGTTGATCCTGATGGTGTCACTCGTAATGGGGTCTTGGGTACGTTCGGATTTTCTAACTTGCGGTTCAAGTGGCCTAATCTAACTTGTTCTTGAGTCAACGGCATCTTTCCCGGTCCACTCATCACTGCGAACAAGGGCGATACACTTAAGATTACAGTGAACAACCACCTCACCGACCCCAACATGCGTCGTAGCACTACTATCGTAAGTCGCAGGCTCACTATCCCTTTTCGGACTCACATTCACACTGTTTTCGTTAGCACTGGCACGGGATCTTTCAAACTCACAACGCCCAGAACGATGGTCCTGCGTTCGTAACACAAGTACGTGCTTCTTATCGCTTCATTTTGGGCTGTAGTTTCATGACACTTCTTCTAGTGCCCGATTGCCCCACAAGCTTCGTATACATATACGATCCCTCTATACGACCAGGCAGGTACCTTCTGGTACCATAGCCACTTGGCGTCGCAGTACGTTGATGGGCTACGTGGTTCGATTGTCATTTGTAAGTTTCATTTCGACATTCAAATGTGCTCTCTGACTAAACATTTATTTTGCAGACGGTTTGTCCGCCTGATCTAGCCTTCCAAACCTGCCTTGCTCACTTTTACCCAGACCCCCAGGATCCGTATCGTAAAGACTATGACGTCGACGACGAATCCACTGTGTTTACTCTAGCCGATTGGTACCATGATTACGCCCCAGCCATTGAGGAGTCCGGGAACGTTACAAGAACGTAAGTCGTAAACGTCTTATATCATGTTTCTCCTGGACTTTCTAACCCCTCTTGTAGTATTCCTGACTCTGGGACGATCAACGGCAAGGGTCGCTATGACCCCCTCAACATGACTGCCACCCCCGACAACCTCTACACTCTTAAAGTCCAAAAGGGCAAACGCTACCGCTGCCGAGTCACCAACATCTCTGCCATTGCGTCGTTCCTGTTCTCGATCCAAGGGCACAAGATGACTATTATTGAGATGGATGGAGTATTGACGAAACCGATGGAGGTTGACTCGTTCAACATTCTGGCAGGACAACGTTACAGTTTCATCGTACGTATCACATTTGAACTCTTTGTGGATGATGTACTGATATTCGAGTACTGTAGCTGACAGCCAACCAGCCGTCCGACTCGTACTGGATCAACGCACCTATTACCAATGTTCTCAACACAAATGTCCAAGCTCTGCTCGTCTATGAAGATGTCAAGCCATATCGGCCACCCAAAGGCTCGTTTATGAAGTGGACCATCTCACAGGAGGTAGCCAAGTACTGGAAACACATGCACATGAACGGACATCACCGCAGGGGCCATAAGATGCGGACGATTGGCTCTTCCAAGGGTGCGTCAGGGATTGGGAGCGGTTTGAAAATGAGGTCTGGACATGAGGTCGATGTTCGATCTGAGTCCGTTGCTGGAGCTCAGCTTGAGGAGCGAGCGGATACCACAAATACGACTACGGTAGTCCTGGATGAATCTAAACTTGCCGTGAGTGATTGTTGCAGCGATTCAGATCACAGTTGACTGATATATGTGGATGTAGCCACTCGTGAACCCCGGTGCACCAGGCGGTTCTCGCCCGGCTGACACTGTAATGAATATCAACTTTGGCCTGGTAGGTTACAGTCATCTCTACGATTCTACAGATGTAATCTGACAATGGTTTTAGAACTTTGGGACCGGTAAATGGATGATCAATAACAGTACTTACATACCACCCGATATGCCTACCTTGCTCAAGATCCTGGCTACGCAGGGTACTGTTAATGCTTCCACCTTGTACGTAGAGTTGGGCTTCTTGCAGCTTACTATCGATTGAGCTTCTTATTATAGTACAATCCCCGAGAATACTATGACGCTCGAGAGGAACAAGGTGGTTGAGTTGTTCATCTATGGCGCCGCACTTGGCATTGAGCATCCATTCCATTTGCATGGAGTATGTTCTCTTACTTTATCAGTTGGAACTATGAGCTGACGCGAGGATCTTAGCATGTTTTCGATGTCGTTCAGTATGGCAATAACCCTCCAAACTACGTGAACCCACCTAAAAGGGATGTTGTGGGTGTCACGGATGCCGGCGTCAAGATTCGATTTGAGACTGACAACCCTGGTCCTTGGTTCCTCCACTGGTAAGCCTTTTAGTCTTCTCACTGCAGAAGACGTGGCTGACGCTTATGTTCTTCCTAGCCATATTGACTGGCATCTCGTCGAAGGCCTTGCAGGTAATTAGTCTTGGCACTCTTACAATCTATAGTCGGAAGTTAACGCATATATTCACTTTACAGCGGTCTTTGTCGAAGACGCGAAGGATATTCCCAAGGTGGTCCAGCCTGATCCGGCTTGGAAGAAGTTGTGCGAGAAGTACGATGCTTTGTCCAAGGATTTGCAGTGATCCTTGCGATAAGCATATCTTGGTTTCTTTTGGGTCGTTTTGCATGTTTGAATGGACTTTCTTGGACATTTGGCCTCAGCCAGGGCTTATTTCTGTCACTAGCCAGACCCACTCGCTTTTCTTTTTGTAGTATAGTATTAGTAGTCTACCAAATTCAGGATTATTGGACATCTGTCCGTTAATCTTCGTGCACATCTGTTCATATCTCATTGATTCTGAGAGCAACATTCTGGCCGAGTGACATAGTTTTGATGCACATAGGCTAGAATGAGATGTCCCGCTCAATTACCTAAATAGATGGACTGGCGTCATTTGGGATAGAGTTCTCTTCCCTTGTACATCTAACCTAGACAAAGAATTCGTACCAGAAGCTTCCCCACTGCTTCTAAACCCATAACAGCCGCTCGTGGAAAGGCAATGCCTCGTGGTTTCAGCCCTCAAGTTTGAAAACACCCCAACCATATCTCGACTATGATGGCAGCCCAGACCACTCACGGCACACGGGCTATAAAGATGTACTCGGCGCGGCAGTCCGCTCCGCCTTGAGGTCGACCAATTTAGGAGTGCATCATGGAGGGCACAACAAAAAGGCTCTATATACGAAACCAACATACTGTACAAAATACAAAAAAGAAATCACCACCTCTTACACAAAGAAAACAACATAAAATGGGCTACATCATGGTGCAAGACAGGAGCGAAAAAGCGTTTAAATGCCAAGTCAAGTCGAGAAAAGGAAGGGCAGAGATATCATGGATCAGGAAAAGCGAAATCGAAAATGAGACGGAACCAGTCCGAGGAATGACATATCATCTACAGGACCCAGACGAGGAAATGAAGAGGAACGATCTAGTCCCGTCGGGGACCTTTGACGAACATCCAACTGAGCGCGATGACTGCTCGGAATCCAGCACCGACGAACAGAGCATTAGAGATCCCTAGGATCTTGTCATCTCGAAGCACGGCGCCGACTATAGAGAAAAGCCCGATTAGTTCCCGTTCGTATATGCAACCACGAAAAGAACGTACCCAGACCCCCAACAATAAACAACAAAATGGTATACACCCTCGCACCCCTATACGACCTCCACCTCAAGCCGCCGGGCGACCCAACCAACTCGACCCAAAGCGAACTAAGCACAACAGTCGCACCAAACCCGCTTCCCATCCGATGGGCCATTACACCCTGAAAGCCCATACTCAAACTCAACAATGCGAGAGCGACAAATCCGGCAGGAGACGTCCAGCCTGCAGATTGAGATGAGCGAGTAGTCGAGACTGTTGAAGATGTGGTGTGGTCGTGCATTGCTGCGACTGCTGAAGCGATGAGAAAGATTGATTGGAAGAGTGTGCCGGTTACGAGCCAGAGCCGGGAACGTCCGTATGCTGGGGCAGGTGGTGCAGGTGCTGGTGGAGCCTGCTCCTTTACGGTACCAGTCGGACTTGGTTGGGCAGATGATGAACCAGCGGGTATAACGATTCGAGTAGCTCGCTCAGAGCTTCCAAAAGGAACAGGTGTCCCAACCCGTGTAGGCGCACACGAATCGTTCCAGTCCCCGCTCGTCCGAGGGAGAGGTCGGAGGCCGAGCTCGGGGTCGTCTCGGTCTTCAGCTTCAGTAGGCGGAGAACAAGTAATTGCCGGTACACCAGCATCGGGCTCGGCAGTCCGTTTTCCCTTTTCTTCATCGTAAGTCTTTTCAGACTGGGGTTTCTTGTTCGAACGTCCGGACCAAAAGCTGAAATCGCCAAACCGCGCGAGAGCAATCCCGATCACGAAGCATACGAGTGCAGTACAAGCTTGAGCGTCGACTATAGCAAAGACATCTTCTCGTCGTTGACCGAGACTGAGACGAGCGAGTGCCAAGCCAAGGATGACAGAGTTGCCTATTGAAAAAACGTCAGGGGCTAACGAATAGGGGTATGTTGGCGGCACTCACCTGTCATGAAGCCGCACCACACGGTCGTAGTAGTGAACGATATGGCGTTGAGCTGTAAAGAAATTCAAGTTAGCGCGGACGAATGAGATATTCATGGTGATAGACATACGTATCCGCTCATAAAAGCATACCCTGCCAAAGGCATCGAGTCGACACCCGACGGGAGTTCCTCTCGCATGTACGCCAACACACCCCCTCGTCCAAAATTCTCAGTAGGATTCACAGTGGCTGCTGTCGGACTTCTAGACTCGCGGGTAAACGTGCGCGAGGGGCGAAGGAGCGAGAAGAGCGAAGGCGCCATATTCGACTCGGTCGTCTTGGTCTTTGCGAGGAACGGCATGTCAAGGAAGCAAAGTGATCTAGGGGGACAAAAAAGTGGCGGACGTATGGAGGAGTAGATAAGGCCCCAACTCGGATGCAGGGGCAATGCGACGCCTTGGCAAAGTCGGGGGCTAGGCTCGGCGCTAACCACAGAATAAGCTTCTGCTTGGCGTTTGTGCTTCGTTTCGGGCTTGGACAGATCGGTGGCGGTGCTCCACGTCACCCGAATTGAATTTGATCGAGTGGTATTTGAGCCCGAGGACTTCGCGAAGCGGCCTGACCCGCCCACGCACACTTCGATTTGCGTCCAAGCCTTGGATGGGCTTGTCCTCTTATCGCTGCGCATGCATTTCCCCGCGCGACACTGCTCCAGATGGAAGTATTGCCCCTGCGTAATCGTCCAATGTATGCCCGCCATCGAGACACTAGGTGGAGAGCCCAGTCATCCGCTTGGCCACACGCATCGGATGACGCAAGGATTTATCCGCAGTCTCGAAGCACGTCTAGCCAAGGCGCGGTCGTAACGGTCGTGGTGTCATTTCGTTTTTGTTCGACACCGATAAATGCCGTAAATTAAATAGCAGGCCCGAGTTCCGACTCCTCGGCGTTCCGACTTTCAGCGATTCGCGCTATACAGGGTCCAAATGAACGCTTGATACTTTCATACAAGATAACTCGACTCACGCTGACGTTGACCCTTTGCAATGCTTGGCTACATGTGTAACCGCGTCGGTACCATCTCTTGGCCCGGTCTACCCGACTAAACAAGGAGTTCCGCCCTTGAAAGATAATTAAACCAGTCTTCATGCTATCGCTCAACTCCGAAGAAATCGTCAACCAGTCAAATATCGGTGAATTACGACTGGGCGTGTGCACCAAAGAAGTACGACCTCCACGGTGCGCGCAGCCTACGAAGCTCTGGGCATACTCCCAGCGCTCAAGCGATGATAATTGAGCTCGCTTCGAGAACGCCGGTTAGGAAACTGACGATTGGAGCGTAGCGCTGACGAGTCTACGTTTGGTCAAAACTCCAATTCGGACAAATTACATTTGAACAAAGTACTTACTCTCAGCCTTGAAACCTTTCTTCCCTATGTCCATGTCTATATCTACGCAACACAAATCATATTTTGTCGTGTTCGTCAGCCTGGTCCGAAACGCGAATGACAAGCTTGATTAAATCCAGCCTAGCCTGAAACACCAAGTGGACCGAACATCCCATTTTTCGCACGTCCGGCGAGTTTGGTGTTCGCCGACAAATGTGACCGAGGATAGTCAATAGCTGCATTAAAACATAGCCACAGCAGGCTGGCCATTTCAGCGATGAAAATATTGTCAGTGTCGGCGACAGGCAAGTGACCGAGTTTGTAGGGTGAAAATGACGCTCGTCAAAACCTTCAGAACTGATTTTCCCACCCAATAGACAGTTTTATCGATCACACAATCCGTAGTCATAGGAGACCCACAAGTGATCCACATGATAAGATATCCCAAGTGGCGCATCGAGACGATGGTCGTCGTCAAGATCCGGCGTGACGTGCATCAGTGGCTGTGTCGGCCGTGCCATGAGAGGCCAAACAAGTGTAACGTTTGCGTTGACTTAAAGAAATTGTACTCGTTAGAGATACATTAACTGAAAGCACGGCCTTGAAATAAAACTTAGGGTTTTAAACTACCGCGTATTCAACTTCAACTTCATTTCAATTGATTATCAACACACATCGACAAGTACCGCCAACCTACAACGCACGAAACTTAGCCTCACTAGGCACCAGAAATATCCTTCATCCTGCCTAATTCAAGCGGGAACTTGAGCTCGGGTAACGGTGCAGACCCGGGAGTAGTACCAAGCGCCCAAACGGCCATGTGCTTCATCATCTTTTCCAAAGAGCCATAGCGATCATCCTGAATCCCAGAAAGGTTCTTAACAAAGTCAATTACACCCTGGACTTCTTCGGACTTCTTTTCCCTTTCCTCTTGTAAGCGCTTTTGGTAACCCTCCGTGCGAAGGTCATCTAAACAACGGTTAGAGTCGCATAGCACACACGTTGAATTGTAAAGAGTACCCACTGATATGAAACAAGAGAACTTGGTACATTGGCACCTGAGTATAGTTTGATTGCTCCGTGATATTCTTGAACAGCTCGAAGCCACTGCCCCCTTGGGCCAGGTAGGCATTTGTCAAAACCGGATAAGTCGCTTCCTCGTCGAGCTCTCCGATGGTCTGTTCATCTTCATCTACTAAGTATATCTTCTTTACCGGGTCTCCCTGCTCAATATGCGAGTCATATTCCACCTTGAACCCAGAAACTACCGGGAAGCGTCTGATGGAGGACGATGGTTATACATGTTTCAAATCCTTGTTTAAGAGAGTCCACTCACTCCCTGTCCCGGGACTTTTTCGACAGAACCCCGCTCAGCACCGCACGTAGAATCTTCCCTTTCACTTGAAGCAGTGTCAGGTTTGTATCAAAGGGTAAAAGGTCGATCATCTGGTGTTGGGTCAGGTCCCCTTTGCGAAACGCAGTGAGCAGCAGGTGTTGCCATTTCATCCTAAACTTACCTTCTAATGTCAGGTTCCCGCGGACTGTCCCACCAGTCATTATGTACAGTGGCGCGGGCTGTCCCTGGTCCCTCGGTTTGTTGCGCTCCTGGTGTCGGTACCATTTCAGCATACAGTCGGCGATCCAATTGCCAATTACGGTCTATACTCTAATTAAATCCCTTCCGCACTGGTTTCACCTACATCTTCGACTTACCTCTTGGGTACGTGTGACTTGACTGTTAACTTTGAGCTTATTGACCGCCTTTGCCACAGGGGTCTTCAGAACTTTCAATACATCGTTGTTATACTGCCTGGTAAGCACGTTGAACATTGACGATTCGGGCCAGATTGTTTGATTCCTTAGTTCGTCCACGGGGCGGTGATGGCGAATGACTAACAGTCGCCTTATTAGTTGTCAGTGCTATATTGACAAAACTGACCTACCCTTCATGGATTTGATGACCTTCTTTCGATGATGATTCCCATCCACATCTTCGACTTCAAGGATCACCTCGCTAAGATCATGAAAATCGTATCCGCTTTTAACAACTCTACGCGCGGTAATACGTAAGATTCTATCCTAGAACTGATTCAACGTATGTTACTCACAGGAGATCATCATATTTGTCATCGTTATCAAAAGTAGTGGCCTGGATGGCTTCCAGTTTTGCTCCACGTTGCTCCCTAGGACGTACCCCTTTCCCCAGGTAATACCTTGTCGTAGGCGCAGTCAGATAAGGGCATCAAATACTGCCTAATATTCAGTCTACTTACTCGTGATTGTGTCCTCCGAAGATTGCATCGACACCAGGCAGGTCTTCGAGCCTAACGTTTGGGTGGTTCGTAGAAATCGCAGGAGAATCAGCTAAATAGGCTCCCAGTTCAATCGCCAGGTCCAAGTCCTACGAAAGCCAGGTTTAGCAGTGAGGAGATTGGCCAAGGCAGAAGCTTATCACCTCCTTATGTCTAAGGAGAAAATTATTCTAAGTTGCTAATAGGGTACCATATGTAGAACTTTACTCACTCTGCATGGGTAAGAGCAAACACCAGATCGCAATGGTCTTGGTCACGAAGTTTTTTTGACAGCCTTCGTGCTACGTCTGCCATCTCCTCCCGCTTCATGTTCTCGAGTGATACAGGCAGGGTAGATTTCCAGGCATCCCTGAGGGCATTTGTCAGGAAACCAACTATCCAGCCCATTAATCGGGTTGTAACGTACTGGGACATCAAACCAATAAGACCAATCTTCAGACCGGCACGATTGAAAATACGAGTTTCAAAAAGCCCTGCAGGCACCTTCCATTCGTCCGATATCTTTTCCTTCACGTTGCTGATTATCCAGGGCTAGGTCATACCAAAGATATTAGCACCGCCAACAGCAACTAGAGAAACCATCTTACGAAGTTGCAAAACTCGACCAATTGATTGAATCTAGCCCGCTAAGAATAATGCCAATTAGATCTTTTATATTTAGCTTCAGTATGCAAGCGTACCCCGAACTATGACAGAGAATCAATGGAGAAGTATATCATGAGCTGGGTCTTAATCATCTCGAGAGCAGGCTTACATCGAATTCGTGGTTGCCTGGAGAGAAGTTAGAACTCTTCGCCCAATGATACCGCTACCAGCGAGCCTACTCACCTAGGGTACATGCATCCGGTGCCAACTCATTCATAATGAGTACCTTTCAGATCATGGTCATTGCCAAATATAAAATTGCAAGATAGCCTACGTTACCATATTCATGCCTTTCGTCATGAGAGATTCAACGCTTGCACTGAACAAATCGCCGCTGAACAGGAGCAATCCTTGAGGTTCAATATATCTTCCGACTTGCGCCTTTGGCCAACTATGACGAATCGCTTTGATGCGCTCGGAGAAAGCTACAAGGTGGTCTTGACGGGGGAGATTAAGCGACCACAGCATGCTCAACTAACTAGCTCACCGAAACTTGCATCATCACCAATACTGACCATGGGCAATGCATTGCCATGTTCGTCCATTTTTTCTTCTGTCATTTTGTAAACTAGGAATTAATTTTTTTAGCTTACATACTTGAGAGTGACCGACTAATAACTTGCCATCGTTGAAGTGTATGACATTCAACAGTCGTGAAGGCATAGTAAAGAACTCGAGCCTCAATCAAGGAAACAGAAGGACCTGGGCTGGATGAATGACTAGGACGGGTAGCCCTCCGGCTTATATGCAGCTGAAATCAATTGTAACAAACTCGGCCTTTCGTGGGGTGATATCCACGGGTGCTGACTCCATCGTTCATCAAGGCGCAACAGAATGACCGCATACTACTGTGTGATAACGGAATAGCATACACCCTTTCGAGGTCTAGACTACAGGCGATGCGTAAAGATGATGGATATGTCAACAAACTACTCCTCGTTTATCGATGCGTTTGACAGACACATATCGAGGGGCCCTTAGCCGAAGCCGGGCACCTCTCGTCCGTGCCCTCGGAACACGCATTGGCCGATCCCTGGACTCCGTTCTCGAGTCTGGAACCGCAAAAGACTCAATGCAAAATATAGAGACTTGGTGATCCGCCGCTTGGGTGTGTCGGGAACACTATGGTTCCGGAAAGGTAGATCTAACTTGAAGCATACATGGTGAGTTTCTAAGCGTGTTTGTCAGGTAGATGCCGTTAGATCGAGACTTGTAACGCAAGCTCATTTTCTGGGTTGAATTCGCCCTTGGTAGAACGCATGCCCGCCACATGGCCGTTTCTATCTGAGCTTGGACGCTGCCCGTCTAGACAGTAGTGTCAACGCTCTCTTCTAGGACGAGAAGGGCAGTGCGCTTAGAGGAAGCAACACAAAGCGGGATGTGACCTTGGACGTTGCCATCCGCAAGGGTGATGGGGCGCGTGGCTCCAAGACTGTTCCGGTACGGCCCCTGCGGTGTTTTACCTGTATAGTTGGTCTCTTCTCCTCGCGGGTATATGCGGTACTTCTTAAGACAGTTTTGGCTTTTGGCAATGGCGCACCAGAAGTCGGGTGCTCTCCACTTTCATATTTCTCCCACGTGCTGCCAGACAGGCAAGCTCAAATCTTCTCTTGCACGGCACACGAGCGCTCGTACATGCAATGCTCGCGGGACTTGATCGAGCGACTCGGCTATAACGATCCGAACTCCATTCCAATTTACAGCTTGCTTCCGTTGACATATAGACATCGATGCAGCTCAACTCCCACGGTTTGCGGAACGTGACGTTCCGAGTCGGTTATAGGGTCTCCGAGCTAGATCTATTTCTACGTGTTACGCTGATCAGCGAGCCCGCGAGTTGTCTATCAGTTAGCCTACCTGCCCTTCTATTCAGAAAGGGGTTATGGTCTCCGTGAAGGTAGTGCTCGATAACGTTGATACGTCAAGATGCCACCCCATTCTGTCAGATCTAGAGAGAACATATGGAGCGGACACCTGGGTCAGATATCTAATGCTCATCCGAGCGACAAGCACGTGAAGCGGTTGAGTGTTGCTCTGGTCGTCCACCCCACCGACCCGCGAGTCTTTGGCCTCGCGTCTCGGCGTCTCGGCGCCCCGATTTCCCGTCCCTCTCTTGGGGGGGGGGGGGGGTACCTCCCACTCTATTCGGTATCGGGCTCAAAAGCCATTTGTACATGTGGATTACCTACTGTAT
>JAYRCO010000216.1:0-38268 GCA_037042815.1 Ceratobasidium papillatum | reverse complement strand
CTGGATTGGCTGTTGCAGTTCGATTGGTGGAGGACCCATCTGGAGTGGAGCAAAGGCTGGCAGCAGCTCAGGTTGGGGCTCTTGAAAATGATTCTCTACCCCACCACCCATGTAAATAGGCTGGTTTGGTGCATAGGGGTTGTACGGGAGATATTGGCCAAATGGTATTGGTTGCGGCTGATGTGGCTGAGCATACTGTGGGGCGTAGAGCATTTGTTCTCCCCCATATCCATGTGGAACAGGCTGGACAAAGGGCGCTGGATGTAGTGGAATAATGGGAGGACCGTAATTCCCGTGAGGGTACGGTTGGGCGAAGGGGACAGGAGGCCCTGGATTCAATGGCATAGGGTGTCCATAGTGCCAACCCATATTCATATGAGGTTCACCTGGTGGGTACATTGGATATCCAAATCCCGGACCATTATATTGTATTACAGGAGGGTACACATAGTTTTGAGGATGTGGGGCTGGTGGCTGGACATAGTGAGCAAGAGGGTCTTGTAATGGTGGGCCCAGGTCAGCTGCAATCCCTTGTCCACGTAGTTCTGGGTCAATGAGTTGGGTTGGGATGCGCTGTAGGTTTATTGCTACATTTTGCTGTGAGCCACGGCGCTCTTCAGGGCTGGTCATCTGTAAGCGCTGTTCTCGATCAGCTTGTCGAGCAGCAGCCCTGTGATCTTCTGGAGTGTGAGGCTCAGACCTGAGTACATGAGTATACAGTCTCCATTGCACTGTTTATATCTAACTCACATCTTTATCCTTGCCAGTCAGTCAGTGTACAGGTGTGTGGTTCAGAATGAAACACACATATAACTGTTTACACCATTGAGGATTTATATGGTCTCAGTGGCTCGGAATATATAGTGATGCACTACTTACCTAAGGGCAGGGATGGTGGTGGTTGTGTCCAAGGGTCGGAATGATGGAGCACAGCCTTGTTCAATGGTTGCTTGTTCGAACAAAGCTGTGCAGCTACCCTGATGGAATGGAAATTAATTTTCGAAATCGCTTTTCGAGATATTGGTGAGCACGGCTGGATTCGCGCTGCCAAGAGCTTTCCAACGGTACCATCCTCGTCCGAAAACATTCTGTTTTGAGGGTAGTAGAGTCGAAAATAGTGTGGCTAAGGCCTATGCCTGACTTAAATCTTTTCTGTAGAGCTCAGAACTCAATATTTCAAGATTTCTTTTTATTCATTATGTAGCTACAGGCGAGAGCTATCGAATGGTATTATTTGTGCTATGACATGTGCGCGTTTATGAGTGGGCGATGGGGGTGGACCCTTGGTTGACATAAAACCCTATATGTCAACTTTCTCTTTTTTAATTAAGATTTCATTTGAGCTGTTTCGCATAAACAACCCCGAACTGCGAGCGATTAAATGGCCCGAATCCTGGAATATGTATTGGGCGAATCGTAAAACAGCATTGGCTGCATCCCTAAAAGAATGACGCTGCGGATGTCCACGTATGCATGATAGCACGGGCTGGACACACCTACCGCAGCACATTCGCCAGAGCCACGTTGCAACACCTGCAAAGTAACTAGATTCAGCTCGCGCAAACGTGTACGAAGAGAGCCATGTGACCTTACTACAGATATCCTCCAAGCCATCTTCACCACGATATTCAATTGTTGGCTTGTAGGGTCTGTATTTGCCCGATTGCACCATTCATATTTATTTGTTTGGACCACTAAACGAGCCCGAAAGCTATAACCAGAAGTGCTTCGTTTAACTCTATGATATAGAACCCCAAAACATCCCCAGCACCTTCCGGCTAAAGAAGGCACCCATATTTGGTCGGCTCTTTGGCACGTGTGCCTGACAAGGATTTCCACGCCGGTACACAATCTCTACCCAACTTGAACATTCTAGTCGCATTCGCACCCTGGTCTTGCAAGACGATCCTAATCAGCATCTCTATAACATTTTGAGAAAACGTCCCCAGCTCTGTCATTTTCGCCCAGTTGTGTAGATTGTTGTCATCTGTCGGGAGGTGCCAGTCAGCCAAATCACAAGTAGTTCATGCTGAAGTTGTGTGCCAACTCAGTTGTAGGTCAGATTTTAGCCCGTAGAAATAGAACTCGAACATATTCTCCACAGACGTTATCGTTGTCTAGAGCAAGGCGCTGTCGGCAAGCTGACTCCGAAACTTCCGGGAAGCTCCGGCATCCGGAACCTAATCTCCCACCACAAACGTCACCGTCCCCATCCAAGCCCATGTCGACGCGTGTGTTCACGCTCAAATTTGAACTACTCTTGGGTCTGCCGGGTCTTCTCATAGATGAATCATAATCCAGAGGACCGTTAGAGGTCTAAACGTCGCAGTCTCTGGTTCTTGGCCCTCGCTTTTTTATATATTTTGGGCTTCCATTCTCCACTTGGCTCACGCTTATAATTCTACCGTGCTATACGGAGTGCTTATGCTGCTAGCTGTCGACTCCTCTTTCGTACTCAGGTCTGTGAGCCCTGCTGCGCCGAGAGAATATGTCGTTACCATCCACTTGAGTGAGTCGCTCATTGTCGTCTACTTTTCTCTATTTGATCCACTCCCTGAGAAGAAAATAACTATTCTATCAGAATATTTAACTTGTGTTATTTATTGGCTTGATACCTACTAGCATGGTAGTGGCGCAACTCTAGTACATGAGAAATGCTCCGCACCAATCCGAACCCCATGGAAACGCGAGTTACCGGAGGTTCCACCCGAACCCACACGACAGCAGGCCACAATGACGACTGGATATACTCGCATATGGATCTGGAGGAGGACGCCCGTTGCTTCTCGTCAATTCATCTAGATTCGGGGAGCGCTCGTGGCCGCAAGGCAATTCTCTATTCAAGTTCTTCTCGTGGTAGAAGCGTACGGGCACTGGTGTTTGGGTAACTCGTTATCAGGAAATTGGCATCGATGACATTTAGGCGCACTCGAACGCGACTTCAAGACCCAGAGAAGACTCTAAGCTTTACTGGCACACCATTTTGTGAGTCCCAATATACGATCACAAACGTAAGCTGACAGCCGTCGTAGTCAAATTAGAGCAGAGGCTAATGTAGCCTCCACCTCAGTTGCTCCCTCGGATACGATGGATCATATACGTCGACGCTTGTACGAAGGATGCCAGGGAGACCAAGTTGGAAACGAGGGTAGCCTAATAATATGGTACGTCTGGATCTAGTTCGCATTTGTATTCTGCTTACCTTGCTGTCTAAGGGCACAAACGAATCCGAATATATCTTCCGTGGGATTAGACTCTATCCCCTTACCCAGTTCGACGTAATTGAAATCCCAGACTAAATTTGTCGAGAGCCTAATATTTCCCCTCAAACGCTCGAATAAGACGATATCCGAAAACGAGATGTTTGCGCCCAACCGCAATCAAAGTTTTGGTAGATAGTCTTGGTGATACTGTTCATAATCTCCGCAGAGACGAGTTTTTGACTGGCGTGGGCGTTGTAGTATCATTTCGATAGTATACTTGAATAGCAACATAATCATTCAGACACGTTTGCGAGCCCTCATCGACTCATTACTACTCCGACGATTGGTCCTCCTCGCAGATTCCAGGCAACGGGAACCACCTTCGGATACGGGAAACAGTTGGCACAGGATACTCCCTATCATCCTGAATCAGAACCTTTCGTCTCAAGAGCACGAATCGACTCACGAGGGTAAAGGATTCCCGGAAATATAATATGCTATCGCCAACTTGCACTTGGTTATGTCGCTATCCGAGAGCGCGTACAACGTGGCCATCCGGTAATGAAATATCATGGACTAGGTCGAAGGTTAGTTAGTTGCGAGCCAATTCGAGAAAAAGTCTACCATACACTGTTGGTGCTTCCATAAGGCTTGGTACATTGGTGTTAGCCTGATTAAACTTTGAATATCACCTCAGATTACGTACAAGTAGTTTGCCGTATCGACGCAGTTGGGTCTCCACAGGTACGTCACTCCGAGGAGAGTATTTTGGAATACACGGCCCGAGAACATTTGAAGTGAAGATAGTAGCATGTATACTCCCTTTTGCTTGCATAAATGGCTCATCGAAGCTATCTAATGATTGATCTGAATCCGCAGAGGCTCCTTCTGCTATGACGAGTAAAGATATCATAGTCAAGAAGATAACAAGAAGGCTTGTTCCAGAGAATTTAACACGGAGCATATTTTCGTGGGGAGTCCGAGCTCGGTACTGAGGTTATAGTTGTAGTCGTCTGGTCATATTCTGCCCCTAGCCCCTTTCCTCCGGCAATGGCCCTGGGAGTGGCACGTGCGGCTGCAGTATATTTGGTTCTGATTGATGACATAACTCCTTGCACTGCCTTCAGAGTTCTCGGGATGACTTCAACTTGAATTGTGTGATTCTGGACAACCAAAGCGTAGTATGACTCACTTGATTCTGTGCTAAGACTCTTAAGTTCTAAACCTAGTTTGCTTGTGCCTAGACGCCGGACTTATACTTCACAATATGAATAAAAACCCTAGCCCAAGCAATGCTAGCCTGTCTCATGGATCAAAGCCATCTCGCCAACGCATGTCGGGCTTAATCCCTTCCATGAAAACGGCTCCTTCATGTTTGGCTGCTATACTGCCGCTCCCAGGCCTACAAGAGCTCAAACTTGTGGCAGAAGCCTTGGTTCATGGATTGCAGGTCCGCCGTCTCCAAGCAAGCCGGAGAGAGAGAACTAAATTGGTGATGTAGAAATCCCCAGAAGAGCAAGTCAGACGTTCAGCCCTAGCGTTCAAGATCACGAGCATTGTAGAGCTACTGGCAGGGATCGCGCATCTCGAGTATCAACATCCGCATTTACAGCAGTGAGTGAAAATACCGGGTTGGCACCTCCAGAAGTTTACTATTGCTGCTTTGTGTATCAGCGAGATTTCTGCTATCAAGGAAGCCTTTGAGGAGATGCTTGATGGCAGCCCCCTCGATTTCTAAAAGTCTGAGCGTAATTTGGAAATATTTGACACACTCAATCAAAGGGTCGACTTTGTGATTGAGTTGATAAAAGTATGGGTTCACTGCGAGAAAGGCTAATCTTACATATTCAACTTCAGGTCCGTTTGCGACTAAATACCGTGCCCTCTTATGACACAGAACAGGTGGGCTCTGCGCTAAATTACACAACTCGTTTTAGTATCGCTTAAACAGCTTTGAGAAAGGTGCCTGTCATTTCCGCCCATGAAATCGTAGATCAGGCGCTACTTCCGATACAAAAACGCCAGCTCGGTGGCTCAATGTTGCAGATCGTAGAAGATAATGGTTCATTTGGTCCAGGAGACACGCATCATATAACCGTTTGTCGTCGCTCTGGCCGAATCGGTCGCACTCCAGTGACCTATATCACATACGCCTCGAAGTGCTCTATTGAAGCAGAAAAAGTTTGTTTTAGTCTAGACCACTTTAGGCGGGCATCTCACACAATTTCCAGCGAGTCAGGGACGAGCTTGAGCACTACTCTCAATCTCTGTATGTTGTCTCAGCTGTATTGGAAATACTTTGACGTCTAACTCACCTGGCATACAGTCACCCAAACTTAGCAACGGTTATCGGTGTCACGAGGAGTTTGCGGCTCAATGGTATTGTGCTTGTGTCCGGTGAGAAAGAACCAACGTCTATCCTCCGATACTTACAGAATCAATTCAATATAGGAGCTCTACCGTTTCATGAATTCCTTCGACGTACTAATAATCCGTTTGTTATGGCAAAATCTGTGAGTTGATTTGTCTTTTGATTTTTCATGACGCTCAGCCGTATAACATAGCTTCAAGAGTACTATGTGAGCGCTAAAAAATCCCCTTAAACTGGTCTTCTTATAATTATTCAAGGCTGCCTGGAAATATTTCAATGGTCAAGAAAAAAAGGTAACCAACTTGAAGTTTATTTTGACTCAAATTTCTAATAGCGTGAATCCAAAAGCCTCAAGCCCCATTTCCGAAGGAAGTACAAGCAAACCTGGATGGGCATGTGGTGGTTACACCAACTAGAAACTTTGCGGAATCAATCAATATGGTAAGCTAGATGTTGGGGAATTGGAGCCTGGAGCTGACGTCGACTAGACTTATGCAAGAAATCTAGTTTCGACACGCGATCCAGTAACAAAACTCATACTCCAGGTGTTTGACGATTTTGTTGCCACCGATCATGCTCAGTCGATGCTTTTGGAAGAGCTGAATACGAAACATGAATCTATTACGGAGCTCCAGCTACTTTGTATTATCAAGGACACAAATGTCAAACCACCGGACCTTTATCTTGGCTGGCAAAGTGCATTGCCACCCCCGTTCATCATGCTAACGGAGGATGTGGGCAAGTATACTGGAGAAAGCCATTCAATCACTCAGTGGCTTCCTCTCAAAAGGAGTAAACTGCAACAGTCCAAAGTACGTCACTTTACTCATCTGGTCTTAACAAGTCATCAACTCTTAGCTAGGATAGAGAATTCTTATTTTACGAGATTGGCCGTTTCAGTACAGGAGCAAAACCGGTCCATCAAGAAAGTCTACCGAATCCAGCTGGCTGGCTGACATACCAGATCCATCGCGACTTCAGCCTAATTAGCTGGTTGTCTGGACCTGGCGGGCTAGGTCAATCTGAGTGGAAGGAGACCGTAGCATTCTGGATCAACCAATCAAAGATAACGCCCGAGATTGAGATTCAGGACATACATCTCTGTAAGTACCTAGATCCTAGTAGTTGGCTAGCAGGTTTACAAACAGTAAAACCCTCCTCTATAGGTAATTACTACTGGATGTGCATTACAGTCCTGCAAAAGGGAAGCTTACATGATGCCGAAGAAGTCTACTTTCACCGGCGAGCTGCACCACAAACTGAATCCGACGCTGACTTCTGGGGGTACCTGAGTACAAATATCAACCCAAACAACCGAGACTATCAACTGAAGGACCGAGGCTGGGAGTTGCGCTACGAATTGTGAGTCAAGTCGGCTACATTGTGCTTCTAAATCATGAAGATTTTTATTTTTTTCCTAGACGATGCTCGATGATTCGTATAGTAGATGATTGGACCTATCGATACGACCAACTGCTTGAACGCACAATGAGAAACACTCCAGGTAGCTTCCTTAGCCTCGCAGAGGAGTTCGACGAGGAGCAAGGTTAAACTTGGGATACGTTAGTTCATATGCGCTAGCGGAATGTATGGGTACCCAAAGCTCCGAGCTTCAAGAATACAAATCGACGCTTATCGGGCTCAGGGTAAATTCATGGGAGCTGGAGAAGTCAAATCAAGTAAAATATAGCTACAATATGCTGAATTCACCGATGTGACTGTGGTTATTTAATATGATAAATCTAAATAGCCGATTGTACGACGACTCCTGGTCTTATTCATGGTAGACGAGCTTGCAACTGGCTCTACATAAGGGTGCGCCAGCCGCATTGGATAGTCAGTTAAATATACTCTAAATTACATTAATCAGAGAATATCATAATGGGTTACACCAAGCTATGAGCCTGCAGATCGCATCCGGCCTGTTGGCAAGTGACCACATTTGTATTCTGCCCCTCATATTTGCTACTCCCTTTGCCAGAATCGACCGGTTCTGCATAATACTCCACCTCCTTCGGATCCGTCGTATGTTTCGACGAAACACACGATTCGTCTACATCTATACTTTGAGTCATCTCCCGGAACCGTTGCCCACAGCACGGAAATATCATCTTCCTTCCCTTTCGGCTTCGAGTTGTCCCCCAGAAATCTTCGTCCGAGCTGTAGTCAAGGCCATAGTCGTCGTCGGACAAAGGTTCCGGGTCGTACTCTTCTGGCTCTAAATGCGGAATCTCGCACGATGTCCAGGTGTTTTCTTGCTCTACGTAGGACTTGTGGCAGCGTACGCAATGGCGTGGGTTGATGACGGCAGAGACCAATGGTCCAAGCATGCGTTTGAGCACATTGAGGTCCGAGGGAGAGGCATTGGCGATGGTGAAAACCAAGAATTTCTGCAATGTAGATTCCCGAGTCTTCTCAACAATTCGGGTCAGAATTTGAGCGTCTTTAGAAAGTTCTTGTGTAGGCTTTGCTTTCTTCGCAGTTGATGAGCCAGACGGGTCCTCCGTGGGAGCCTTGCGCTTGCTTCAAATTGAATTGAGCAATTGTCTCATGTGGAAATGGGAATTTACATACTCGGCTTTGGCTTGCATTTGAAGTCCGTGAATCTGCGACATTTGGAATCTTCAGAGCAAGCGATAACAAAGCCTGAATGACTACTTGAATACTAGCCAAACCGTATTCAGCTATATCTTCAGTACTTAGCTGAGTGGATATCTGGATCAAAAAGGGTTACGTACTACGTGCTGTGAGATATGTTCGAAGTGGTGGACGACCGAAGGAGTGCGCGGGTCCAGTTTGGGCCATTGCATTTAGCCAGTCACGTGCACTGACGTCACGAATCCACTTGTGGCAAATCGACGAGTTGTGGCGAAAACGATGAAGTTGAACGAAGTCAGATCGCATTTGATAAAATCAGATGGGAGATGTTGGAGCTGTATCTTATTTCCATTACTGAAGGGGCACATCAATTCTTATTGCTCGTATACATGGATACTAAGTCTTCGTATCGAAAGGAACGGAAGAGCAAGCGAAGGACACAGAGCAACACACTACAGGAACAAATAGATAAAATAGACCTGAGTCAATTACTGAATTCTTGAAACACAGGGGATGGCTATAAGAGGGCGAGAAAGGAGAGATCAATAGCCCGTTGAGTGACCATACGAGCGAGGACACCCTTTCTCCTTGCAGGTGATCACCTGCGGGTTCTTGTTCTTCCAACGACTAGCATAATCAAGCCGGGGCCGACCTCGATCAATCTTCGCCGGGGATTCATCCTCTGAATCGACGAAATAATCGACCTTGCGTGGATCCGTTGTGTGGCTCGCCTCGACGCAAAAGTCCGCTGCATAATTCGGCCGATCCTCGCGTAACCGCTCTCCACAGCATGGATAACGCATCATATAATAGTCATCTCTCCTGTAGTCATCCTCGTCGTCTTCGTCATCGTAGTCCCAGACCGGATAATCATCCGATGCGTCTCGTCAAGGCACTCGGCATATTCGTGAGGGATCTTGCATGCGCGCGAATTGTTCTCTTGTTCGACGTAAGAAGAATGGCAGCGGACACAGTGAAGAGGATTCTGTGCTGAGCTGACTAGTGAACCAAGGAGCTTTTTGGCGACTTTCAGCTCGGACGGAGAGGCGGCGATAATCGAGTTTGCTAGAGCTCATCGCAGAGATGGTTCTTCGGACTTTGTGACAATGCGGAGAAGTAGTTTGGCATCCTCAGAGAGCGGCGGAAGCTTTTTCTGCTGCTTCGTAGTGCGAGTGGGCTCGGGGGGGATAGGATCTGGAGCATCCTTACGTTTCCTGGTGCGAGGCATAAGGATGAGACGAAACGGTACATTTAGCTGATACTATCATAACCAAAACGCACCGTACGGCGGGTCCTGGTTTGTCCTTGAGCCTTTGACCCTTTGTTTGATGTGGTGCTGTCATAGCTGAATGCTTTGCGCAACGGATGTTATGGAAGACAAGGTGGCGGCAAAATGAAAGATATTAGTCAGCACGCCACGCAGTAAACAACTGCAAATCGGCTTTGATTCGAAGCCTCGTGGTAGCCACAGCTGATCTGTCGCACAACCATCGGAGCCAGACCTAGGGCAGCCAGTACTTCTCCGCGGAACTGAAGCTCTCGATTCCAAACCTTGCAACTGAACATTGATGTCCAACAACTCGAGCGCTCCACCTTCGGATTCTCTTCCTTACTATGTAGCTAGATACCGTGGCCGCTCAGTAGCTATTAAGCGCGATCCAGATTATCAGGTACGATTAAGAATGAGTTCAATGGCAGGAAGTTAAACTAAGCTTGGTCTCTCAGGCTACCATCAAGCTTATACAAAAGTCCATAGCAAAGCTCCGGACCGCCGATCCGCAAGATATCGTCATTTCCACCTCGCTCGCGGACTATGGTGATGAAATTATACAAATCAGCGAGGAAATATGGCCGGATGTTATTGGAAGTGTGAAAGTCGTTGAGGTTGCTTTGGATGGGCCTGAAGATTCGGGGGGCGATATTTCCAACCCAAGTCTGGCGAGGAGATTAAAAACCACGCCTCATGATACAAAACCAACGACATCTCGCACCATACCCGCGATTGATCATCGTATGTACTCAGAGCATGTTTGATGAAACGCCTTGTTGAGTGCAACATCCCACAGAGTTATCTCCTTCATCCGAATCCACCACCCTCAGCCCCGACCATCCTATGGGCTCGTCGAAAAAATCTTCTGATTCTATTTCTCTTACCATTCGCACTACGTTCCAGACCCTAGTAGCTCTTGGCGACCTTCGTACGTCCTCGACGATCCAAGACGTTAAACGCGTCATAGAGACGAAGCATGGCATTCCAGTGGCCCTACAGCAGCTTGAACTGTCTAAAAAGAAACTGGACGATGGACTTGAACTTGGACATCTCGATGTACTAGAGGGAACGCCAGTAGACTTGATCTTGAACACGCGAAAGTCGGCCATATATCTACTTCCAACCTATAAAAATTATAATCATGTTCCACTCTATAATATCACCATTCAACTTTCCGTCAATCGAAAATGGGAGCTGGGGGTACTTCAGCCGCACATAAACCATCTCTGGATAGATTATATACAATCCGCGTCGTGGACTATGAATGCACCCATAGAGCATACTTTACTCGACTGTCACTCTAGCGTGAAGGTGCCATGGTTTCATTGGGATGGGAGGTGAGAAACCTCCTTACCTTCCTGTGAAGTAGATCTTTAGCGTTTTCTATAGTCCGTCAGCCCAAGTCTCCTCGCTGGACGCAGTTATGTTACAAAAGCAATCCACTCAGCTATCTCGTCCACTCGAATGGCACCAAGGGGCAAAAGAACTCAAGGCTAACAACTCTGTAATAGTTTCTTTCACTAAGGTTGAGAACTACCTTTCTGCGGTGTTATCGTCGTTTTTAGCTCATCGTAAGCAACTCTTACGGTGCGTAAACTCCAATCAACCACGTTCCATAACTCATTAAATCACTTGCTATACATTAGCCCCTTCTTGTCTCACCTTGGCTTGACACCTTGTTCACATCTTGCCATTCGCTTTCTCTCACGACACGAATATCAGGGTGCCGCATCTCTGGCTATCATTAATCACCCTGATGCCAAAATTGCTCAAATAGTGATGCTATACAAACGAGTTGACAGTCAAACTGCTTTACTGTGGGATACAGTGCCCCCTTTTCAGGATGACCACCTATCCATCTGGGAAGACATCATCGATCCAGAAGAGGTTTTCAAAGATCAGTACCGTTCAAAACTGGCAGCTGTCGAATTCACATTTCTTGAAGTTCATTGATGCACCGTGCCTGTACAAGCGCTACCTCTTACAAAAATCATACCCCATGATAAGGTCATTGATGCGCCTAGCTACATTATACATGAGTATAGCGGTGTCGGTGAAGCGCACTCACACATCGACGTATATGCAGTTTACATTTTTTTATCCCGGCAAAATTTTTGAATGAGATAGTAACGCCATGTGAGTACTGATGTAGCTATCACTGAGGTGTATGCTGCCGAAACTTTGGCTCTATCACTTCCGCTGGCTATACGAAAACTGTTGTTATAAAAGGAAGCAGCCTGGATTTCGCCCACCCCTGGTAAGTATCTGGTCTGTCTGCTTTATATTCTCAAACGGAGTAATACGAACGAATTGTTGGATATCACCCGTGGCTGTGCGCATATGGGCATGTGATTCGTAGCAGAATTTTTATCACAGAGAGAGTTTTTCACTTGAAGCGGCCCGTACCCCGGGCCCCTTGACCTCGCTTCTGCTACTATTGTTAAAAGCTGAACAAATTCATCTTGGAGAATTTTCAGAAACACCGGTTTATACTAAAAGATCCATGCCAGTATTTACGGACGTAATGCCGCATAACAAGAATCCGAGTCATCAGACAAAATGAGACCCAAGACCGGCTATATACGCTTCATATTGCGCGCTAATCCTAGCCTTTACGGTAGGCTGGAACCACTCAAAGCAGGCTGAGAGGATAGTTCGACCGCCTAGACGATAACTGCGAAGATCACCCTAACTGTCTTAATCTAGGTTTAGTAGCACATACACGGACACCTATTGAAGCAGAAGGGAGGATGTGAGATAAGAAGATAAAAGACTACGAAAGTGCGCCCATTTGAGCACGCTCGGGGTGGGCCGCCAGACAAGGCCAAATGGTTAGGTGTCGCGTCAGGCCTTCTTCTGCAGTCGAGTGTCGGTAGTACTTCCTCTGTATTCTGCGTCCCCGCTATCGCACAACTAAGCAAACCAAGCCAGTTCTTACACTACAGAATTAAAACCGTTGTCGGAATACAGGTTACTGGTCGACGAGTGTTTTGATTCACAATTAATTACAAAAACTGAGAAGTGCTTACCGTATAGCAGAATCCAGGAAATACAATAGATAAAAGCTTATCATTTAGGCCAGCATAACAGACTCGGAGGGAGCCCGGAAAACCTCGGGCACCTTACCAATATAATGGCTCGGTACTATTTGAGGTGGCGAATTATAAAGGCATCCAATCCTCAGTCTATTGCTCTCGTGCCTTTGGTCTAGGGTCATTTGAAAACCGAACCAAACACAGTAAACTGTTCAACATCTCTTATCTTGTAAAGAACAATAACGAGGTTAACTAAGAAGACCGTCTCAAGATGTGACCGTAAGTGCTTACGGCATTGGTGCCTGAGGTACAGTGAGTACAGTAGAGCAAGGTTACAAAACACACGTGATTTACTGATTGCACGATTTCGCGTAGCATTTCAGACCCCTGGAGTGACCTTGCAGAAGCAAGGTTACCTTCCCACCATGTCGCCTACCCGCTACCTCACGTTTAACACAAATTTCAACAATCACCTGTATTAATCGTTCGGCTGTCATCACGAAAACGGTGACAGGCTGGCAGAGATTATAAGTTATTGCAAGTCACTGTCCATTTCGGTCGGGAGGTAAAGTAATTCTCAGCACTTGTAAGGCCTTACAAGTATCGGAAAATGTCTGATAATTTCTTTCCGACTTGCAGATATGGTCGGTGACTGGTAATACCCCAAAATCCTGCCAGCGTTTTGGTGATGGTCTTGTTGTACACTCAGATAAGAAGCTCACATCATGGGGATAGTTTCGGTAAACTTCATACGTACTTCTTTTCTGTGCATGCTCCTTTATGCTTTCTGAATGATCGGGAGAAGGTCGGAGGTCCTATCGACCGCTTCCTAAGCACTTTCATGAACGTCTGAAGGAGAGAGTTGTTGCTGGTTGCATGGTTTTTCCGTACTCGAAACGTGTGCTCGTGCACGAGAACTGATATATAAAACAGGTAAAAGTAAAAATTAATACTAGTGTGGTCGAGCGCTCAGATCAGGCAATTCAATAGAATTAGCTTCAGGCTTGGAACGCCAAAGCGGCTGACAATCAATGAAAGGAGAAGATAATCAGTCAAAATACTAGGAGTAGCTTACGAGTCGAAACACCCTTTCTCATTACAGGGAATCACCTGTGAGTTCCGGTGGCTCCAACGAATTTCACGTTCTAGGTCTTTGTCGACATCTTCGTTGTCGTAATAATAAACCTCTTCTGGATCTGTTGTGTGTCTTTCTTGAGTGCATAGCTTACTTGGATTGGACCTCCAGTCTTCCCTCCACCGCTCTCCGCAGCACGGATATCGCATCAGTTCGCAATACTCATTATCAGGGTTCGTGCTTGAGGCCACAGAGTCCGAGTAGTCGTCCGAAAGTTCGAGCAAAGGATAGTTTCTGCAGTAAATAGCCTCATCGTGTTGGATCTGGCACGCCTGCCCATTGTTTTCTCCCTCGATATACATCTCGTGACAGCGGACACAGTGACGAGGGTTTCGTGCCCAGGTAACGAGCGGACCAAGGAATTTCTTGAAAGCCTGTAACTCGGACGAGGACGCGGAGTTGACAGACGCAATGAGAGCGTTTCGGAGGGCAGTCTCGTTTGATTGTGTAATAATTTGGAGGAGGAGGCCAGGATCTTGTGTCGTATTTGGGAGTTTTTGTTGTTTTGTACGAGAGGGTTCTACTAGTGTAGGGTTTGCAGTGGCTTTGCGTTTCCTTGGAGCAGAAGCAGGTTAAGATGGAGCAAAATAGTCAGAAGCCACTCACATTGGTGATATGGATGTCTCTCAAGCAGGAAGGTAGAGAACCTAACGAGTTATGGACACGCAAGCTCCAAGAGCGGCGTCTCCGTACCTAAACGTGTGAATTTCGAGTTGAGCCAGGGAAGTTGTGGATTAATGAAGTAACTGTTATGAATGGAATAAGAATTCTGCTACTATTTCTAATATAGCGATATGGTATACTAGCCCCAACGACGCACTTTGGTTGTCCAGAAAATATTTGAATTGTCAAGACTAAGCAATCACTATCTTAGATTTCAAATCTCAATAGTCCAGTGATATGTTTTGCTAGGGTATTCGCTAGATTATGAGGCTCAGTGGCGAGATTAGGACTACACAATGATGGAACACTGGTCAACCTGCGCTGGTCACGTGCATCCCCAAATTCCGTACTGGACTGTTCCACTCAGTGATGCTTGGCTTGTGGTCGGCGAGAATATTCACACTTCAAGAGAAAGACATCTATATCTGATAGAACTTCGAAACCGCGGCGTCAGGTCCTACGTGTATGCGTTCGCGTGGTTGAAACCAGATGCGCTTAGCCTAATGACGACATGAGCACGTGACCGTGGCCTGGAGCCGGCCGCTCCTGTTTGCAGCCTCTCTGGCTCAACCTGACCTGTACGTCGCCTTGGAACTTCTATCCTCCTTGATTAACGAATCTACAATCAATCCACCTCGGCTGTACTTCTAAATCAATAACCTCGTACTTCCCTGGATGAACAACATCGTCAAGAAGGCGGTCCCGGTTGCTCTTGTCCGTGATCTACCTTATATCATGAGATAGTCGGATCGTATACCAGAATCTAAATGGATGAACACCTGACCGCTACTGCGTCATACTTTTGATTCGGCCAATCCGGCTTACCAGCATATCCACGGCCGCCTACCGCGCGTTATACGTACTGGATGCCCAGCCATTGCTAGCTAGGTCTAGCTTCCATCTGATTTCTTCGTCAAGAACCATACATGACGTATAAATTCCGCTGTTGGCTGCGCTGCCAAAAGCACCGGATCCGTAGGGGCACGGAGTATATAATGCCCATGTCCGATATCGATCACCCCAGACACACTTTACCACCATGACCGAATATACTCATATCATCAACGGAAAGCCCGCCGCTTCCTCCAAGACGATCGACGTTATCAATCCTGCTACTCAGAAAAAGATTGCTGAGGTGCCAGTTGCGACTCAGGAGCAGGTGCGATTTTATTCAATATTTGCGATCATAGTCTAATCAACAAATTGTATTGTTTGCTTACGCGTAGCTCGATGAAGCGGTTGCTGCTGCGCGCGCCGCTCTTCCAGGATGGTCCGCAAAGTCGGCCGACGAGCGAGCAGAGGTCCTCAATAACATCGCCAGTGTCGTGGAGAAGAATTTCGAAGTGTACCAAAAGCTGCTTGTTTCTGAGCAGGGAAAGACAGTGAGCATAATTATACAATATTTATCTCAATTTCTACTTACAATTCACCATTTATAGTTGAGCAACGCTCAAATGGAGGTCGGAGGTGCATCCTTGTGGTTGCGCGAGACCGCAAAACTTCGTGTCCCTGACAAGGTGCTCGTCGATAACGATCAACAGAGGGTCACCGAACGTCGCGTTCCTATTGGGGTTGTGAGTTTTTCACGAGCGTTATCTCATCAAAGCATGTCCAGGACTCACTGCTCGATTTGTACTGTATAGTGCGCCGGTATCATTCCCTGGTTGGTTACCCTGATTTTCCGAAATAGTTCATCACGCTGATGTTCAACACGATAGGAACTTCCCTCTTATGCTTTGCATCTGGAAACTTGGTCCAGGTCTTCTGGCTGGAAACACTCTCGTCCTGAAGCCATCACCGTTTACTCCACTTGCGACACTTCAGTTCATCAAGGACATCCAACACCTCGTCCCACCTGGTGTGGTCAATATTCTGAGTGGCGATGAAGCTTTGGGTCCGATGATCACTGCTCATCCCAATATCGACAAGGTACGTCCCACAATCCGAGATGATGTGACAAAACCTCATTGTCGGATCTTTGTACTCAGGTTAGCTTTACCGGATCGAGCGAAACCGGCAAGAAGGTTATGCGAAGCGCCAGCACAGGGCTCAAGCGATTAACTCTGGAACTCGGTGCGTATACATAGCCACCTGGTCCTGAAAGGGAGTCGCTAAAATGGGTCTGCAGGTGGAAACGACCCATGTATCATTCTTCCAGACGTCGATCCTAAGAAGATTGTCCCGTAAGCTAGCACGATCTTCGCTTTTGATACCTCAAATAATTATGTTTGTTTCAGGGATATCTTCTGGGCAGCCCTTATTGTGAGTCAATTCAACTGAGCGTAACGTCGACTTGGCTGACCCCCCCTCCCCCCCCGGATATAGAACAACGGTCAAACTTGTTAGTTTCTACGCGACTGACTCGTACAAATTGTGTTACTGACTGACCCATTCGGCGACAATCCTAGGCGGTGCTGGTAAGTATTTTCCATTCTTCTTCGTCCATGATCTGATAGTCACCGAATTACATTTAGCCAAACGACTCTACGTCCACGAGAAAATATACGACCAGTTCCGCGATGCGCTTGTAGAATTCAGCAAGACTGTCAAGGTCGGCAACGGCCTGGAACCAGACTCTCAGCTCGGGCCACTCCAAAACATCAACCAGTCAGCGCTCTTCTCTGACTCAAGTTCTCTATTTGCTAACATGTATCTCCAGGTACAAGAAGGTCCTCTCGTTCTTCGAAGATGCTCACGCAAACAACTACAAATTTGCCGTTGGTGGAGATGTCAACCCGAACCCGACCAACGGCCTCTTTATCCCAGTCTCTTTTGTCGATAATCCGCCGGATAGCTCCAAAATCGTGCGGGAGGAGCCGTTTGGACCGATCGTGCCGCTTTTGAAGTGGAGTGACGAAAAGGATGTGGTTAGGCGTGCAAGTAAGTTTCGTTGATCATACACCAAGATTGATAGGTTCTGACGCATATCATTGGGTAGACGACTCGGATTTGGGTTTATCTGCGTCTGTGTGGGGCAAGGACCTTGATGCTGTTGAGCGCATTGCGAAACAAATCCAGGCTGGAAGTAAGTGTTGAATCTATCTTTTGTGCTTGAGCACGTACTGATGATGGTTTGATCAGCTGTTTGTATGAACGAGCTCAACCCCGCTACGCCTTTCTATGTGAGTTTGTTCAGTTTTATATCTCGCATGTGGAACTCATCCCATATGTCATAGTCATTTGGTGGACATAAAGAATCGGGTATCGGAGTCGAGAACGGACTGAACGGGTTGCTTGGGTATTCGAACATTCAAACTATCACTCTCAAGAAACAGACTGCATTTACGTGAGGAATCTCAGTGATAGGAAACACATAACTTGTATAAGCGACTTTGTTCAAATGAAGAGTACCATCTCACACTTTGCGTTTGACTGGACATGAAGAACGATATTTCACTGCTGTTCCATGTTCTGGGAGTCACTGGAGTTGTACTGAATCGGCACCGCGCATATACTCATGGATCGACGAAGCCACTATGACTCGGCTGCAATGACGGCACCGTCAGTGTCCTATAATATTCACGCTGAGACGCGTAAGTACAATCTTGGTTCCGTTGGCCTTGAAGACGCTTTGGCTTTATCTGAAGGAGCTGCTTAGCTAATGACGAGGAGAGCACGTGATCGCGGCAAATAGTTGTAACCGACCCGAGTTCTTTTTGACGACTTCTCTGGCTGAGCGGTGCCTTGCCTGGGGACTTCTCATCGTCCTTGCTTGACACATGTGTAGTCACCTCCACTTCGGCTATGCCTCCACCTCGATACAGATTGTATTTCCCCCAACGAACTACATCACGAAGGCGGTTGCGGTTGGTCCTGGCCGTGATCTACTTCACATGACAAAAACGATCGGGTCATATACCCGCGCTGGAATGGGTATGGCCCTGACCGGGCATCACTTTGTACATACTGGGTGTGTCTCGCCTGGCTGGGCGTATCTTCTATCTGATCTTTTTGGTCGGGCATGACATATGGCGCGTATGATCGGTTGCCGACTCCCATACCACCGGCTTCGAATCAGTGGGGCCACGGAGTATATAAAGCTCGCCGCGGACCTACACTCGACCACAACCATCTCATCTACACCTTACCTCGTTTTACCCTACCATGACCGAGTATACTCATATTATCAACGGCAAATCCGTCAACACCTCCAAAAAGATTGACGTCATCAATCCTGCTACTCAGAAGAAGATTGCAGAGGTCCCAGTCGCGACCCAGAAGGAGGTACGATCTATCCCAGTTTCCTTTACGAACATAGCCTAACTCGTCCTCTTCGTCCGACTATATAGCTCGACGAGGCTGTTACTGCCGCTCGCGCCGCCCTCCCAGAATGGTCCGCCAAGTCTGCCGACGAGCGTGCCGAAGTCCTCAACCAGATGGCTGGTGTCATCGAGAAGAACCTAGAAGAATATAAAAAGATCCTCACATCCGAGCAAGGAAAGACTGTGAGTGCAATTACGTCATAATTAATTTAAACTCTCACGAACCAATATCTCTATAGTTGGCCAATGCTCAAATGGAGATTGGCGGCGCTGCTTTGTGGCTGCGCGAGACCGCTAAACTGCGCGTCCCTGAGAAGGTTCTCGTCGACAATGACCAGCAGCGGGTGATTGAGCGTCGCGTTCCTATTGGAGTTGTAAGTCATACCTTGACTGCATTACCCTCTCGTTACTTACCCTACATTTGATAGTGCGCCGGTATCATTCCCTGGTCCGCTAATCTGAATTATTATAATTCGGGATTATACTGACGTCCAACGTTATAGGAACTTCCCCCTCATGCTCTGCATCTGGAAACTCGGACCCGGTCTCCTCGCCGGAAACACTTTCGTCCTAAAACCTTCGCCATTCACACCCTTGACAACTCTCCAATTCATCAAAGACATCCAGCACCTCGTCCCCGCTGGTGTAGTCAACATTCTCAGCGGTGATGACAGCTTAGGACCGATGATTACAGCCCATCCTGATATCGACAAGGTACGTCATAGGCTAAATCCGAGATATATCATGAGATGTTGATTGATTGATGGATGGGTTTAGGTCAGTTTCACTGGGTCGAGTGAGACGGGCAAGAAGGTTATGCAGAGTGCGAGCGCTGGACTCAAGCGGCTGACGCTTGAACTTGGTATGTGGAATGAAATCTTCGTTTTGACGCAGTGAGAGCTAATTGCAATGATTAGGCGGAAATGACCCTCTAATCCTGCTTCCAGACGTCGATCCTAAGAAGGTTGTTCCGTAAGTGGTTAACCTTTCCTTTTCCGATAATAGCTCTAACAGAGTGGGCATCAGTGACGTCTTCTGGGCTGCTCTCATGGTGAGTTTCATATATAATCGTATTCGTATACCAGCTAACTCTTACGTCATAGAACAATGGTCAAGTTTGTTAGTATTCACGTTCTAATCTTTTTGAAGCCGAGTCACTGACCGAAACATCCTTCGATAACTCTAGGCTCTGCCGGTACGTCACACTTACATTTATATCAGACTAAATACTAACGTTGGATCATACATAGCAAAACGCCTCTACGTCCACGAGAAGATCTACGACCAATTCCGCGACGAGCTTGTTGCGTTTAGCAAGACTGTCAAAGTTGGCAACGGCCTCGAAAAAGATTCTCAGCTCGGCCCAGTTCAAAACATTACTCAGTCCGTACACTGTTATCTTTTAATCTTCACCTGTTTCTAATCAATATTCATGATAGGTACAAAAAGGTTCTCACATTCTTCGAAGACGCACACGCAAACAACTACAAATTCGCTGTTGGAGGAGACGTCAACCCGAACCCCACAGACGGCCTCTTTGTCCCAGTCTCATTTGTCGATAACCCGCCTGAGAACTCGAAGATTGTGCGCGAGGAGCCGTTTGGGCCTATTGTCCCGCTCTTGAAGTGGAGCGATGAGAAGGATGTCATTAAGCGTGCTAGTGAGTGGTTTTTTGCTTCAAGTGGTAGTTGTGGTGCTGACGAGTGTTTGTGGGATAGATGACACGAACTTGGGTCTTTCTGCATCTGTGTGGGGCAAGGATCTGGATGCTGTTGAGCGTATTGCGAAGCAGATTCAGGCTGGAAGTACGTAATCGTCTTATATTCCCTATTCTAGACACATTCTCACCTTGAGATCATATAGCCGTTTGCATGAACGAACTCGGACCGGCAACTCCCTTCTCTGTAAGCTGTTCGATCACTCTATATTTGTACCTCGCTCACACTATATCTGAAGGCATTCGGTGGACACAAGGAGTCTGGGATCGGTGTAGAGAACGGCTTGAACGGGTTGCTCGGATACTCGAATATCCAGACGATCACGCTCAAGAAGCAGACCGCATTCACTTGAAGAACGTTAAGAAGAGAAAAGAAATAGCTTGTACAGTGGGCTTTGCTCAAATGAATACTATTACTCTCATACTTGGTCCGTCATTCAACGTGGAAAACGATATACAAGTGCAGTTGTGCTTGCTAAATATAAATATAATGCATTGCGACATTTAAACCGGCTCGGCAATATTCTCCGAAAGCGGGAGGGGCTGGCCTAGGTCGAGGGAGCCATCGGAGTTGTAGCCAATTGGCTGGGCCATGGTGCGACGGGTATCATCGCAATGAACGGTCGAGGTCGGTGACGCGTGGTAGACCTAGGAACGGGAGAAGATAAGATGCAATTCAGAAGATTCTAGGTGTTCAGACTCACCATCCACGGAGCGCCAGACGGGCTAAACGGGTGTCATATTGTGTGAGATTCGTAACTCGAGATAATACGCATATGCTCACGAATAAAAGAAACCGTTATGTCCCGGCTATACGAATATCATTAGATGGTGTGGTGCAAGGATTTAGATACGAGTTGTACGCACTCCCCAGCTCCCGTCTGCAGACGTGAAGACTGGACCATCACTTTTCTTCCAGGACGCCTTTTGCAGAGGGTCGGCGCCAACGAGTTCGAGCGTGGCGAGAGAGTATCCGTTTCCATTACAGCCAGAAGCCGAGTCTACAAAACATGATGGTTTAGCTTAAACTGGGCGGCGAACATGTATCTATGACTTGCAGACGATCCAGGTACGGCCATTGTGCGTGATAGAAGCTAGTCATATCAGCTCGTCAAACATGATATCTAAAGATAGGTAATGTGGCCTACCTGGTCCCTCGTTTATCTTCAAGCCAATTTGCTCCCATGGATTTGTTGGCGCAGCGATCATGTATCCGTTTTGTAGCGATACTGGTCCATTCATCTTGCTGTCGGGTTTTCGAGGAGAATATGGTCAGGTTTTTATAGTATCTCGATCATAGAATTTTACTTACGCGATCCACAGACATTGCTGATCACCAACGTAGCTCGAGTAAAGCCAGTACTTGCCAGACGAAAGCGTCATGACTGTTCCGTCAATTCCTCGTTTATCACGGTTTGGCACTACCAGACGTCCTAGGGAAGAAATTAAGATCAATCAAGGGTGCTATGAAGATGATGCATTTGCGCCCAACCTGCATGAGACCAGCTCGAAGCCCAGATATCGGAAGAGTTGCCTTTGACCGCATGCATTCCCTGCTCATCGACGCCGCCATTTTCTTTTGCTGGTCCAGCGGTATAGTAACTATAGGGACGTGTTAGGAGCGACATTACGAAGAGCGAAGACTCGACTTGCATGTACCAGACACCGTCCATGCTGTGGATTTCCGGAGCCCCTGAGGATAGATAAATTAAATAAATGCGCATTGTATCTTTCATAGAAAATGCTCTTACAGACGTTGCAGCAACGATCAGTAGCAGTATCATTATACACGATCTTTTGAGTTCCATTCTTCATTCCACCTAGCGTCTGTGATAAAAGGTGAGTCAATGGATCGACGTCTAGGCCAATGTAAAGGCATACTGTAGCACGCCTAATTTGGAGATTACTTCCAGTTGTAGCTATATAGTCAGATGTAAATGGCTATCCTAGCACGTCAAGATAAGCAGGCCCACTCATCAGATAGTAATAGCCATTCGAATGAACCTTTAATCCTGGTTAGTTTTGCAGATTCTTGGTTCTATTGACGCATACCATGAATGGATCCGGGCCATGATCTGGTTTTATGGGGTTCGTAAACGCCCAAGTACAGGCAGAAAATAAAGACAGTAGAACAATTGTAGCAGGTAGCCTCATGATTGGGTCGGTTGCATAACATTCCCCTCTGGAGTGGAGGTCTATATACTTCTGAAAAGCTGTGAGACAGTGGTTTGGTGCACAGGAATAACCCCGAAGAACCTGTTCCAACACATTTAACGCTCACATGTATATAAGACGACATCCAATCATAGCTCGCCTGCTCACAGCATGACGTGACACCATCATTAGTCTCGGTTTCGACTCCAAACCAGTGTTACTGCCCAATCAAGAAGCACAAATAGAAGCAATGACGTAGCCCCACATTCGGTGTGAGGTAAGCATCACCTTGCTCGTCAAGGTCACTTCCCCCCCCCCCCAATATTCAGGGTCCTCTCAGGGAAACGTGCAGGGTACTTTGTATTGATTAGACCCTGATATTAGTCAGCCCCTCCGAACTTCTGTTTCGCTCTCCGTTGTTGCTCCCATGTCGTGTCGATCCTCCGCTACATGGTTATTGCAATTGTAAAGGCTGCAAGACTGTACTAAACAAAACTTATACTATTTCATCTGCATTGATGCGGGCTGTATTTCTCTACTGTGGCCCATCTTGCTCAACTAGCCGCTTTAACTTTGTCCTTCAATATGGCTCGAAGGGGTATTAGTAGATAGGTTGAAGTCGAACGCCCGAGGAAGGAGACTCGTAGTTCGTCCACAGATAAGTAATAGAACAGCATGTGCGTCGAAGGAAGTGAACCTGCGGCAAGTCGGTGGGGCGAGGGTCAACAACGTACTCTGGGGTCTGATCTTGGGACCGGTAGCTGGTAAGAGCGTAGGCCGACGTGGTGGGAAGCTTTTGAAAGCTAAGATGTTATTTTCCTTTGCTACCTTCAGCTTAGTCTCATTCTTCTCCATCAGTACTCTGGGGACGGCTTCTTTCGCCAAACCCAGAAGGTTCTCAGTTTCGTTTGGTATAACTTGAACAAAACACACAACGGCGGGTACTTTAGATTAACCATCTCCATGTAATGTCTAACTCCTCTGTAGAAACGAACATAATATATCCCGCAGCTCCGCTGGAACCGTCGTCCAGATCAATTGCGGTTACTACATTGATTGTCGCCATAACCTCAGGACTAATTGCAACTTTAACTCTATCTGGTAAACGACTCCTCTCCAACATATCATCTCAGCCTCGAAACCTCTGTGTGGCGCTGACATATTACTTGTCTATTGGGTAAGGTCAGCTTACGCTCGTTTATTGTCTCATACGCAGTACAGATGGACGGCTGGACGTTTCGTGCTGCGCGGTGTCAATGGTTTAATTGCCGGTTCAACTGGAAACAAATTCCATGCTGAGACGTGAATAGAGTAGCTCGCTGCCAAGCCTCGTCCATCAAGCCGCATAGGCTGATCCGGCTCGGCTACAAACATGGCGGCAAGAAGCAGTCGCTGGTGAGTCTTTGCTCATCATTGCTTATAAATCGCACCAGTCTCACTGGTATTTTTTGTCTAGAACCTTTAGCCCTTAATATGTGCATACTTAGCGCGTTGAACTCTTCCGTTCTCCTTGTATAAACATACTGATATCGTCCATTAATGTAGCGTGATACTCAAGTCAAAAATAGCTCTAGCACATTTAGTTTCCAAACGAAGTATTTAGCATCTCGCAGCTTGTCTGTGACGAATATAGTTAGTTTTTCGGCACCGGGTGACGGCTCATACGAGCAAGGTGCTTTGCCCAACGCAGTCCCCCGCGTGGGCGCTTCCCTATCATACGACAGGTATAAGGAACTTTATCTAGCCGTTGATCAGAGTGTTAGAGATTCGGTTTATTGGCGCTTTCGGCGCTTATGTGCAGCTTATCTACCTAGTACCGGTCGCTTGGAAGCTCCAAGCAACTTCTTTCGTATCTTTACCTCTCATTTTCTATTCAGCAACCTCACCTGCGAGATGCCTAACTACACCCAAAAATCGGGTTCGAGAAGTTTTCTGGTTCGCACAAGAGGTAAGGACGAAAATCGGATTGTGCCGATGATGGTTGCTCACTTTAGGGACGGCCGATCATCTTCATTTTATTGGCTGAAGGGACACAAACAAGCAGCATTGTTCGATGGCACGATACAAATCATGATGGAGGGAGGGCTAAAAGATAATGAAAATACCAGAAGACTTTGGCAAAATAAACAATGGTATCTTCAAACTTTGTATGTAATTCAACATGGAGAATACACACATCAAAGGCAATGCTACTCGCTAGATACAGGTATTTTACATCGCACCGTAGAATGAGACATTTAGACCGGCTCGGCGATGTTGTCCGAAAGCGGACGTGGCTGACCCAAGTTCAGAGAGCCATCAGAGTTGTAACCAATCGGCTGGGCCATGGTGCGGCGACTGTCATCACAGAGGACGTTCGAGGTCGGAGACGCATGGTAAACCTTATAGTGGGAGAGAAGCATGAGCAAACTACAAGGTTTTAGATATCAAGACTCACCATCCAAGGGGCTCCAGATGGACTACGAGGATGAAATCATGTGTGGGCTTTGTGAAGGCACAAATAACACGCATACACTCACGAGTAGAAGAAGCCGTTATGCCCCGGCTGTAAGAATAATGTCAGCGGTGTAATGTAATGGCTCAGATAGGAGGTGTACGCACTCCCCAACTTCCATTTGCCGCAGTAAAGACTGGGCCGTTACTCTTTTTCCAAGATGCCATTTGCAGTGGGTCAGAACCAACGAGTTCGAGTGTGGCGAGCGAGTATCCGCTACCTCCACAACCAGAAGCCGAATCTGTAGAATACAATGTCTCAGCATTCATTGAGAGTTGAAACTATCTTTATGACTCACAAACGATCCAAGTACGACCATTATGGGTGATGGCGGCTAGAAAGGACCACTCGTCAAATGGAATGTCTGAAAATAATAACAATAAATCCTACCTGGTCCTTCGTTCACCTTCCATGCCACTTGTTCCCATGCATTTGTTGGCGCAGAAATCTTGTATCCGTTTTGCAGAGACAATGGACCATTCATCTTGCTGTCAGGGTAATGAGGGAAACGTGGTTAGCCTCTCATATTTGTCCCGCAGAATCCGACTTACGCAATCCACAAGCATTGCTGATCGCCGTCATAGCTCGAATAAAGCCAGAACTTTCCGGACGGAAGTGTCATGACCGTTCCGTCAATGCCCCAAGTATCACGGTTCGGTACAACCAGGCGTCCTAAGGAAGCAATCACGACTAGTCAGTGATGTTGGCGACAAAGCGTAGTTGGTTCTAACCAGCATAGGACCAAGTTGATGCCCAGATATCTGAAGAACTGCCTTTAACTGCGTGCATGCGCTGGTTGTCGGTGGTACTTCCTGCTGGCCCAGCGGTATAGTAACTGTGAGAATATGTAAGGCGTATCGTATCAGAGAACAAATAACCAGCTTACATGTACCAAACGCCATCCATGTTGTGGATCTCTGGAGCCCCTAAAGATGAAACATATTTAAGTGCATATGCCTCGTATTTCCGATGCGGGTGCGCTTACAGACGTTGCAGCAACGATCAGCGGTAGTATCTTTATATACAACTTTCTGGGTCCCAGTCTTCAATCCACCTAGGGTCTATGTCAAAAGGTGGGTGAGTTAGCAGATCAAAGTCCCGGCCAATGTGACGATCTACCGTGGCACGCCTGATTTGGAGATCGCCTCCGGTTGTGGCTAGACAGTCGAATATAAATGGCTGTTTTAGTACGTCAAGACAAAAAGACCTACTCATAAGATAATAATAGCCGTTTGAATAGACCTATAGTACTCGTTAAGCAGAATACAAACATATCTAGCCATTGACGCATACCATGAATGGATCTGGACCATGGTCGGGCTTCAGCGGGTTAGTGAACGCCGAAACGCACACAGATAACAGAGAGAATAAAGCTAGCGTGATGTATAGCCTCATGATTCGGTTAGCAGCATTGCGTCGCCCTCCCGAATGGAGACTTATATACCCTCTCAGGGCTGTGAGACTTCCGCTTACTTTGTCTGTATAAGCTTGTAGAACTTGTTTCAACAAATTCCGTGATCACATGCATAGGAAAACGTGATCTCACCAGAGCTCGCTTGTTCATAGCATGACATGACAGCATGCTTAGCCTCGGTTTTGGTTCCAAACTAGTCTTCCTATTCAATCCAGAAGCACGAAAAGGAGGAGCGATGCACAATCTGTGGAGACGAGCCCATGAGGCTGTCCTACGCGATAGATTCTCAACTCAGCGCTTAGTCTCGCTTAACGCCAGACACTTCCGTCGCTCACATATATCGGCCTACCAACCAGTTAGAGCATATAGGTTCTTCCTCAAATTATAATGAGCAAGGGCTTGAGCCTCGAAAATACTCTTTAGCACATCTTCCATTTTTCTTGATCTCAGCTATTTACAGTTATTATCGAGAACACCGGTGATTATATTGATCAAGGGCGTGTGCTTGGCAAAAGTTCCGAGTGTCCCATATAATCATTTGAGTTGCGAACGTGACAGATGGAATATAAATGTTAAGCACTCTTATAGTTGGGCGCAGAACTCAAACGAACAAACTATGCGACATGTATCATGCGGGTTCAGGCACATTGTCAGTGATGGCGCGGGGTGAGCCAAGGTTGGGAGATCCGTCAGTGTGCCATCCAACAGCTTGAACCATGGTACGCCGGTTTCCATCGCATGTCACAGCAGAAGAAGGCGAGGCATGGTACACCTGATACATTGACGTTTAATCGATAGAATATCTAGAAACGTCGCCCAAATACTCACGATATAAATGTTCCCAGAGGGGCTATAATGAGGTCATGGTCAGAAGGAACAGAAATCGTATACATAGGATCGGTTAGCTTACGCAGTGAAAAATCCGTTATGCCCAGGCTGCAAGACCAGTTAGATTAACTGTAATCAGAATCAGGGTAGCTCTGGCCACGTACTGCATAGTCTCCGTTTGCTGAGCTAAAGATCGGCCCTGCGGTATATTTCGTCCAAGATGACATCGAAAGTGGATCAGACCCGGTAAGTTCTATGGACCCAAGAGAGTAACCTGTCCCAGCACAAGACGAAGCTGAGTCTGAATAAATTTGCTTTGTCAGTTCAAGGGCTTTACACATGCATGAGTAAAACTTACAAACAATCCAAGTACGACCACCATGATAGAGTGCCGCTACAAGCTCTGTTTGTTCCTCATGCTCGAATTACCTGATTATATAATACGCACCTGGGCCTTCATTGGTTTTTCCGCCGATCTGCTCCCATGAATTAGTTGGTGCTGAAATCTTGTATGCGTTTCCGACAGACGTTGCCGAGTTCATTTTCCTATTGAGGGAACAGTTGGTATCGCGTTTGAATCAGAAGACATAGAACATACGCAATCCAGAGGCATTGCTGGTCTCCATCCCAGCTTGAGAATACGAGATAGGGTCCGGCCGAAAGGAACAATATGGTTGCATCGATGGCCCATACATCTCGGTTCGGAATAGCAAGTCGGGCTGAAAAGCAGAACGAGTATTGACTATGGTGTCGAAGCATCAAAGAGCAATAGTTAAGGACCTACTTTGATATGACCAAGTAGAAGCCCAAATATCCGTAGAGCTTCCCTTCAGAACATGGAGTCGTTGGTTGTCGAAGTTTGCCGTACCGGAAGTTCCAGCCGTATAATAACTATTGTTGAAAGCCGGGTAACTATGAGCTGAAAGCGTGATATAAGTTGTCGAAGAAGACTTACATGTACCACGAACTCTGATCAGCAATCCAATGGATCTCAGGAGCCCCTACGACCAACGAGTATCACGTATGTGAAGAGATGTTGAAATATAACACTTACACATGTTGCAGCATCGGGAAGCGGTACTATCCGTCCAGACGACTTTAGGAGTGGCGGTTTTGAGGCCAGCCATTGTCTTTTGGCAAACTAATTAGCAATTGTTGCGCATATATAGTATTTTTGAGTAACTACTAACAGTAGCCCGAGTGATTTGAACGTTGCTCCAGGTCGTCGCTAAAAGGGCAATGCGTCTCAGCACATCCCACATACCAACCAGAGTAGGAGAAAGCACAGACTTGTCAGATAGTAGTAGCCATTTGAGTAAACCTGTTCAAAGCATTAGAATAATCGATTGCACTAGATGCGTAGTTTTATCACCATATACGGGTCGGATCCATTCGGGGTTTTGATGGGATTTGTGAATGTCGCACACAAAGCCTTCAGTGAGTAGATTGAGATAATAGCGAGAACGTGAACAAATAATTTCATGATTGCTGTGTTAGGAGGGGTGCTACCCCTAGCTGCCTATTTATATAGTGCTGGGCGGGCCGGAGGTCAAAGCCATAAATAACAGACATGCCAGCAGCTGTAGTCGCATGATCGAGCCAGGGTCAATCGAATCTTCGCTAAACTAGAAGAAATACTCAATGCGGAGGAATTTTACCAAAGGAGTAAAAATAAATCCGTTTGGAAGGTTTGGTCACGTCTTCTCTATTTGCCGCTTCAGACTATATTCGTATTGTTAGTACCTACCGGTCCGCTGTGTCTAGAACTCATACTAGACGTAAAACAGAGACTTTATTCTATGCTTCCGATTCACAACCATCTGACTTCTTATTATAGGGGTACAATATGCACATGTTTGCCGTAATAGTACCACAGTCCTACTAAGCCGGCTCAGGCACATTATCAGTCAACGCACGCGGCGAGCCAAGATTCGGGGTGCCATCCGTGTGCCAACCAACGGCCTGGACCATGGTGCGACGGTTGCCATCACAAGTAACACTAGACGAAGGAGACGCGTGATACACCTAGCATATCCTATTGTTAGTTTAGGATAAATCACGCAGCACAACAACAATTTACCAAAAAGACATTGCCAGATGGGCTATTTGTATGCGAGAATCAGTCATATGAAATCGGCGATAAGAGAAGCAAAGCTTACGCCGTGAAGAATCCATTGTGTCCGACCTGAATCAAGAACTTAGTATACTTCCATTATGCCAATCGTAAAAGCGCCTTGCTTACCGCGTAGTTCCCGTTAGCTGCCTGGAATATGGGCCCTGCGTTATACTTGGTCCAAGACGACGCCGAAAGCGGGTCGGATCCAGTAAGTTCTAGGGAGCCAAGAGAATAGCCTGTTCCGGCACAACCAGATGCTGAGTCTACGCATCACATACAAGTTAGAGACGCTTTGATGGCAAAGTTACTTTTGATAACTCACAGACGATCCATGTTCGGCCGCCATGATACAAAGCAGCTAGCATCGCATAATCTCAAATCAGTTATCACACAACCGTCATGACTTTAACATACCAGGCCCTTCATTAACTTTTGCAACGATCTGTTCCCACGAGTTTGTCGGTGCAGAAATTTTATAAGCATTTCCGAGTGAAGTGGCAGAGTTCATTTTCCTAGTAATCGTGTCAGATATCACCTTGAATGTATCAGCTGGGCAAATCAATTGCTCACGCGATCCACAAGCATTGCTGATCACCATCCCAGCTCGAGAACACGAAGTACGGACCAGCCGAGAGGAACAGCACAGTTCCATCAATAGCCCAAGTATCGCGGTTCGGTACAGCGAGTCGCCCTGCGATACGAGACCGATTGAGTGACAGGAACAGGAGATAACATGGGCAGACTTAACCTGCATACGACCAGGTTGAAGCCCAGATATCGTTCGAGCTACCCTTGAGGACATGGAGGCGCTGCCCGTCGAAGTTGGCAGATGTTCCGGCAGAGTAGTAGCTATGTTTAGGTGACAGATAAGTCAACCAGGCGACGAGATATCGTAAGTCAGGACGTACATGTACCAAGAGGACTGGCCGGCGATCCAGTGAATCTCGGGAGCCCCTGGAAGAAAAATTACTCAAGCGTCCGAGCTTTATGGATCTCAAGTCGCTTACACATATTGCAGCAACGGGACGAGGTGCTATCCGTCCATACGACCTTAGGAGTCGCAGTCTTCAAGCCAGCCATGGTCTTTATAAAGCCAATGGTGAGCCATGAGGAAGACCTCTCCGTTTTAGACCAGCTTACCGTGGCGCGAGTAATCTGAATATTGGTCCATGTCGTGGCTGCGATGAATTAGTGAGAAAACTCCATAGAGCACCCAACAGGTAAACATACTTGTCAGGTAGTAGTAGCCGTTCGAGTACACCTAAGGTAACATATATCATCAGATGATTACAACACAACAATCGCAGAAACATACCATGTATGGATCCGAGCCATTTGGATTCTTGATGGGGTTGGTAAATGTTGCAGCGTTCGATAAACCAAACGAGTAGAACGAGAGAAGAGCAAAGATATAAACCAGCAGCTTCATGGTTGCAGCGATCACCCACAAGTTCGACCGTACCTTGGCCTAAATACTACCCGGCGGGCCGTCGGCCTGTCGCATGACTGTTTCGTTCGGCGAATCTTTAGGTCGAAGCGCCAAGACAAACAGTCGTATGACCTCTGACTAAGCAACCGAAGTGAGGACGAAGCGATCGTGCTCCCTAGACAACCGCTGAAAAGGAGAATAGAATCATGACCATGTAGGAAGTCTCTCCTGGTCAGTGGGTTTCTTCGGGGCATCCCTCAGAAAGGGGTAACTATTTTAAATCGGACGAAAGCACAGAAGGGCTAAACTGCTGACCAAACGTACAACTAAGACCCGGAACCAAGTATCTGTTTGGCAGGAGTGTCGCTGTGGCATATTGTAGTCATAGTGTGTCGGGCCGAAGAGAAATCTAGGCTGATCGGCTGCTTTTACAGGAGAAGGCACTAGTAGGTCGCCTAGGAAGAATTATGATAGATGAGTAACATGCGTGGCAAACAGCAAGCTGATACACATATTTGACCGGTTCTATCTTTCCTCGAATGATACGACACATACCTGCCAGCACGATAGAGAGCCGGCCGAGTTTTGATAACCAGGGCAGCCTTTAGTTACCACTTGAGGACGCCACAGTAGACTCGCATAATCCAGGAGTTTGAAATAACCAAACAAATAGTTGTTATAGTCGAAGAGCAGCTTAGTAGCGAATAAAGGCGTGTGAATTGCTGTTCTTGTGTGTGGTGGTTGAAATCAGAGTTATGGATCTTGGGACTAGATAAGATAAGACATAATCACCTCATTAAGTAATACACTCCAGGCTTCTTAGCTCAGAAATAAACGACGACACGAAAGGTGTTGTGGCCAGTTAAACTCCATCCGAATATCTGGGAAACGTGTATTTGCTTCGTATTAGCTTGGAGAGCAATGGCAGCGCTATTTATGATGCTTAAGGTCACAGAGCTCCCGAAAGCTCCAGGCATTTCATTTCGTAGCTTTGTCGTGTTGGTTATTCAACTTTTTCCCATTGATATCTCATGGACCGACGGCTTCTTAATCAAACAAGGCAGAATACTCTCTTCGTTATCATTGCATTTTACGTTTGAGGGACTCGTATATTACTTTGGTTCAGGGATCTCTTCAGACAACGGCCGCGGCTGACCCAAGTTTGGGGTCCCATCCGAGTTCCAGTTGACTGCTTGTACCATTGTGCGCCTATCATGACCACAACCAATGTCGTTCGATGGAGAAGCGTGATACACCTAAGTGGTAGAAGAGGTCATCCAAGGATCAGCAACGAGCAAATAGCTAAAATCATGAGTGGCCTACATTATAGATATTACCTGAGGGCCTAGTGCGATAGTTATTTGGTCAAACTGATCAAGGTGATGCGTGTTGAGTAACCACTTACGCCGTGAAGAACCCGTTATGCCCAGTCTATTTAAATTCGATCAAGTATTGTGGCAACAGATAAACATATACACGTACTGCATTATTTCCGTTCGCAGGACTAAACACGGGACCAGCGTTGTTCTTCTTCCAGGAGGAGGCCGAGAGTGGGTCAGAGCCAGTAAGCTCGAGTGTACCCAGCGAGTAGCCATTTGTACTGCAGTAAGACGCCGAAACTAGACTTCGTAAGTACTCGACTTTTACCACAACCTGAGGCACTTACAGACGATCCAGGTCCGCCCTCCGTGATAGAGCCCAGCTATTTTGAATGTAGTTACAGGTTAGGTAAGATAAAGTTACATAAGACACCTACGCACCAGGTCCTTCATTTACGGGACTACCGATGCGTTCCCATGTATTTGTTGGCGTAGATATTTTGTATGCGTTCGCCAGGGATGTGGGGGAATTCATTTTCCTGAAGCAAGGGAGTAGTTTGAGCATAAAACAGTCGCACAGACCCCGCGAACTCACGCAATCCAGAGGCATTGGTCGGCGCCGTCGAAGCTCGAGTATACAAGATGCGGCCCGGATGCAAGAAATATAACTGTGGCGTCGATGGACCAAACATCGTCTCTGTTGGGTGCGGTGAGTTTCCCTTCGAGGAGGTTACGAATTCAGAAAAGTCAAATAGAGTCATTTTAATTATGCCGACCTGCATAGGACCATGTAGATGCCCAGATATCAGTTGAGCTTCCTTTGAGTACATGCAACCGTTGTCCATCGTAATTGGCGGATACTCCAGAACTATAGTACCTGTTTACCGGGGCGAAGTTGTTACCAAACCTACGAGGAGAACATGGGTGCATATGGCTTACAGGTACCATGAAGACTGGGCGGCCATCCAATGAATCTCGGGTGCCCCTACGATTATAGATTAAAAACAACTTTTCAACCCAATAAGCCAACCCACAGTATTTGCAGCACCGATCAGCAGTTGAGTCCGTCCATACGACTTTGGGGGTAGCAGTTTTTAATTCTGCCATTGTCTAGAAGCCACTTGAGATCAGGTGTGTTGTCTTCAGAAGTACAGCCATACCTTACCGCGAGTGATTTGAATGTTCGTCCAAGTTGTAGCTACGTATTGTTCATTAGTCTCGGAGACCTCATAGAATAACGGCACATACTTGTAAGGTAATAATACCCATTTGAGTAAACCTAGCTCATAACATCAATTAACCCACGCTGCGGGGTATTTCTATACCACGTACCATATACGGATCGGAGCCATCATACGACTTCAATGGATTTGTGAATGCAAAAGCACACAAAGCGCTGTACAGGAGCAAAGCAGTGGTATGGAGAATTCTCATGGTGGAGCTTGGCGTAGAAACTATTCGTTCTTCAATACTTATACCCCAAACTCGATCAAGGTTAGGCATCTTGGTATCTGCGACCTGCCAAATGGAGGACGGATTCGCTCTGAGCGCGTGGTCATGCCAAGGCATTCGAAGTTATTGATAGGCGTACGAGACTTCTGCGCCCCCGACAGACGAACGGAGTCGAAGCGTTTCCTCGGTTGTATAATCCCAATCTGATGATGAAGGTCGGACGAAAGTGAAAAGGAGATAACTAACCGGGTAGGAACCTGACTCACATAAGATGCCTACTGAGTCTTCGGAGCGGCTTCCGTACGGCAAGACGGCAGTATGGGGATAAACTAACCTCAGGTTGGATCATGCGGAAGCAAATTTAGGGCGCAGGATAAAGATTGAGGCTTTAGCTTTCAGCATGTGCCCTTTGTGCTGTTTGAAGAAGCTCATCCAAAGCTCCAGGCGGAAAGAGTTCGTCGATCCTTTACTTATTCTGGTCAACAAATGAACTTCATGGGTTGGAAGCAATGTTATGATTGGTAAAATAAATGGCCTCGGGAGAGACAGCATCCTACGCCCACCTACGCTGGTTCTGGTATCTCCTCCGTCAGAGGGCGTGGTTGGCCAAGATTAGGGGCACCGTTGGCAAACCAGTCAACCTCCTGGACCATGGTCCGCCGATTTGAGCCACATCCTACGGCTTCAGGTGGAGAAGCATGGTAAACCTGAGAGTATTTGAGTTAAATTTAGTTTCAAACACATAACCTAGCGTCTTGAGGCATCTCACGTTATAAATATGACCTGACGGACTGAGAATCAACCGCATATATGAGTAAAGTTCAAGCAGAATAAGGTGAGACTTGCGCAATAAAAAAACCGTTATGACCAGTCTACATTGCATTTGACCTTCGGTTAGAAGAACATAGCCAGAAGTATAAAGACACGGCTACTTACAGCGGCATTGCCGTTCGCGCTACTGAAAATCGGACCAGTGTTATTCTTTGTCCACGACGACGCCAAGAGTGGATCACGTCCGGTAAGTTCAAGCGAAGCCAGGGAGTAACCGGATCCACTGCAACTCGAAGCCGAGTCTGCAAAACAGCTTTGTTCCAGTCGATCGTGTCACATTTAACCTAGTACACTCACAGACTACCCATGTACGGCCGCGGTGATACAATCCAGCTGGTATATCACAGTCAATCGCAAGCCCAAGAACAGATTAATGTCAAAGACGCTCACCAGGTCCCTCATTAACCGCAGCCCCAATGCGCTCCCATGAGTTAGTTGGAGTTGAAATCTGGTACGCGTCACCGAGAGACGTAGGTGAAGTCATTTTTCTATAACACAAAGCTCGTTGGCGGAATAATTGCTATTATCAAGACCGCTTACGCAATCCAGAGACACTGATCATCCCCATCAAAGCTAGAGTACACCATATAGGGACCAGACTTGTGGTACAGAACCGTAGCGTCAATAGACCATACACCGTCTCTATTTGGTGCAGCAAGTTTTCCTTAAGAAACACCTTCAGCGCTCGAATCTGAGACAAAAAATCACGAAGATGACCCTAACCTTCGTAAGACCACGTCGATTCCCATATGTCGCTCAAGTTTCCCTTGAGTACGTGCAACCGCTGCCCATCGTAGTTGGCCGAAGTGCCAGACGTATAGTATCTATGATGTTTACATCAGACCATAGTTCACCTTGCTTTTGGGTACTCACATATACCACGAAGACGTGGAGGGCATCCAATGTATCTCAGGCGCCCCTGAACTCAAATGAGACCCAAATTGGCTTTTCAAAATGTATCGATCAACTCACATACGTGACAACATCGGTCAGTGGTCGTATCGTTCCAAACAACCTTTGGAGTAGCAGTCTTTAGTTCTGCCATTGACTAGACATATGATTCTGTCAAGAACCTGACAAGGAGCGTGTAAGTTGAACCCACTGCACCACGAGTAATCTGGATGTAACCCCATGTCGTTGCTATGAACGATGTTATTCAAGATATGCTTTGTGTAAAAAACGCGCAAGAACATACTGGTCAGGTAATAGTACCCTTTAGAGTAAACCTTCCAATATTGAGTTAAATAATGAGCCATTGAGTAGTGTGTTATTTACCCACCATGAAGGGATCCGAACCATCCCATGCTCTCAATGGGTTCGTAAAAGCAGAGACATACAAGCAGCAAGTTAAGAAAAGAATAGCAGTGTATACACTTCTCATAGTGATATGCATATTGCCAACCTCATCCGGGATGGTGATATATACTATTCGGAAAGTAAGCCAGGTTCGGAGGCTCATCCTATAGGAGAATAGGAAGCTCGTCATATCGAAGTTAAGAAAGCTAACCAGCCGGGAATACAGCAGAAGCGCCGAATAGGTTTTACGAGGGCATAATAAGAATTATAGCCTATAGTCAAGGATGTTTCAAAGCTCGAGGAACATGAAGAAAAAGGTATTCATGCGATGGTAGATGCCGATTTTGTGATGAGAATGACCAGTTTCCTCATCGAAATCAGAGGGTTTCGAGGGATCAACCCTAAGCACACAGCACCAAATAATGTCGTCGTTGAGACGGAGATAATCCCTTTATAGGGATGAGGGTAGTGTGGTGGAAGAACCCGCGCCTGAGCCGGCCCGGCGTCAGATGTTACAGTGTAACAGATTGGTTGCTATGTACGTCACATGTGGCCACCCGCTCCTAACCCGCTCCACCACCTTGCCATCACCTGCAAGTCTGGTTTAGAGGGCTTCAAAGAGTCTTGATATATGAGAGCTGCGACGCTAGAATCTTGTGCCCTTCTAGAACGTGGTTCTAGATCTGTGCGATGTCCTGTTAACTCGACTTTCGGCCCCGGCCAAGGGTTTCTTCTGGGCTAGCTATTCATGCGACGAGGGACATGCATAGTCGTGGAAATAGGAGTAAGTCGCGTCGGAGAAGAAACCAAGATGATCTGCAATGGTAGTGGCACGTCCTCCGTTCCTGAAATCCAGATTCGGTCCCGGCCTCGACCGCTGTCAAAGATCCCCGAAGTCGTGTAGATCTAGCACAGCTTTGGTGGACGCTCATAATCATATGATTTCCTTAGCGCTATAGCATCTCTCATCACTCAGGATGCAACATTGGATTGAATTGGCGCGGCGTACTTGTAGCTGACTTGTGACTCAAGGCTTCCAGGTCAACAAAATTCTCATACTCGAGGTATAGTCCCAAAAACAGTACCCGCCAACCCGGGATTGCGGCGAAGCCAAGTGGGGTGTAGAATACAGTAAATAAAGGTACGCCCAAAAGTTGACATCTCAAGCCAAACGATTCAGTCCAACTACAACAGTAAAACAAAAGCCCCTCCGATGGCTCCTAACGCAACAACCCCGCTATACTTCAGAACCGATCCTGCATTACTACTCCCACTGGTCGAACCACCTCCTACGCCCCCGGTTGGACCAACATCTCCAGCCTGAAGAGTCGTAAAACCAGACGTGACAGTGCTCACCATCCCAGAAACCGTGACAACTGCGCCAGACGTAATTACAACAGCTCGAGTGGTTCTCATCGAGGATGAAGCGGCACTAGAACGGGAGCGAGAGGATGTAATCGAACCGCCTGCGTGGCACGAATTGGATGTCATAGCCACAAAAAGTGAGTGAGGTACAACATACTGGAGGGATTGCCATTTGATTTACATGCGGTGCTGTAGTCTCCTACTGCAGTGTTGACTGCCGGGGCTTCGCAGTTGGACTCGGAGAAACAGCTGCGAGCAAGATCGAGATAGTTTGTGCTGTAAGACGACACAACCATGAGCCAAATAGACCCTTTCAAAATGAAACCTCATCCGAAACCTTACCTCGAACAAACACAATCAAAGTCCGTGCTACCAAACCCCGACTTGATTAGTATCGACTCTTCCTCATTGATTATCTATGAATGATCACCTGCTATTACACCCAACCCCAGACGCAGCTTTCACAAGGCACGTCTGTACGCAACTGGCACCTCCTCCAGCAGGCTGTGTAGCCGTGGGCCGCGGCGTGGAGATCACAAGCTGTGTTGTTGAAGTAGTAATGCTGGTCGTCGGATCAGATTCTGTTGTGGTAGGCTCGAGGCTCTGAGTTGGTCCAGGATCGGTTTCGACTGGATCCGAGGTGCCATCTGCTATGGCCTGCAGAGTAAAGGCTAGAAAAATAGCCAGGAAGCGGCGAGAGAGGCGCATGTTTGCTAGAGGAGACGAGGACGAAAAAAGTTGCGAGTCCATGCTGGCCAACGGGGCCTCTTTATTTGAGAAAAAGGGGTGATCTGCATTGTCTTGGCACGTCACCTGTGCCTTGCGCTCGTCTAAACCTGGATTCCACGCCCTGGGTGTCAAAAATCGCCGAGACACTGCACATCCAGTTCAGCTTTCATTGACACGCATGTATGCTTCCTTGGCGCCCATGTGACACTCCTCAATAAACCAGTTAATTAAATATACACGAGACCCAGAATGAAACAGGGACAAAATTTACAAAGTTATCAAGGGTTGGGCGTAGAACTGGAAGCGGGCCAAGCATATTCAACAGCCTGAGGATCTTTCTCTCCGGGGGTTACGCCGTCCCCACTAGGCGGTACGAGGCGATGGGCATACGAGTCACATGTCACGTGACGGCGTGACGTGTCGACGACGACCACCATGTCCACAACTTATCGAAAGAACGCTCGGAAACGCTCAATTACTGATGACCCACCTCCTCGCCCGTCGCCCAGCCCTGCTTTACAGCTCACACCTGCCCCAACTATTTCTCTCAAAGTCCCGGGAGAGAAAGGCACCCCTCACTACGAAGA